>JAFFZR010020229.1:0-13777 GCA_018397195.1 Lethrus apterus | reverse complement strand
ATGTTGTGTTACATATCGAATTTCTAATGCTTTTACTATTATCACTAAAGATCCCTCTAGCGTTGCATAAAATTTCATGATCTTGCTGTATTTCGTTATTGAAATATAGGCTTTTTGCCGAAGACCGTCAGCTGTCAAAATTTCCGAATAAATGCAAATATCTTAAAAACGAATAGACATAGACAAATATTATCTTATACAAACTTATATTAGAATTACCCAGGGAATTCAAAAATGTAATAATATATAGGATGTTCCATTTAAAATTTTAAAGTTGTTCATGGTTGCGCACAAACGAAACACTCAGTATAACTGAAAATAATTTTAAGTGGTGGAGACCATAAATTCAAAAAACTTTGTCCTAAAATATTTTTTGTATTTTGCATAACAATGGAGATATCGGAGAATATCGCACTAATGTGATACCTGTATATGCTATTAAAAACTGAATTTTAAAAAAAATAAACATGTTATAAAATCATTTGGTTTTAATTTCTCACTTCCTATATAATAAAATGCAACATAGAAGTACATACATATTTCACTACATTTTTGTAATCTCATTGTCATTTTAATGAAATTGTCAATAATTGCATTGTGTACAAATGCATTTTTCAAGGTTCTTTTCGTTTAACGTGTTAAATTTATAATGGAGATTTTATCCATATGAAATTTATTGAATACATATTTGCATAAAATCTGTGTGAAAGTTGTTCTTCAGTTTTAAAGTTTTTGGTCAATCTAAAATGTTTATGTTAAGTCTTTATAATATCACATTGAACAATAAATTAAATAATTAAGAAACAAAATATAAATAGTTACATGTGTATCATTACAAATCCATTTCATTTTAAATTCATCCATGTGAATGTTAAGAATTATTTTTTCTTGAGGTTTGAGCTATCAATCATTTTATGTAACAAACATATTTATTTACATACATTTAACATAACACTTAACTTTTCAACAATAAATATATAATTATTTTGATAAAATATCGGTGTATTTTCAGAACACCAATCTCTAATCGGTTTTAGTAACAAGTACGGATTTTTTGTAGATTTCAATATGATATTCAATTCTAAACCTAAATCAACGATTTCTTTGATATCTCGTTCTATTTCCAATTCGGTATACGATGTTATCAACAAAGGCACATGAGGGTACTTTAATAGCATAGGAATACTAGACTTCCACGAATTTTCAGTTTCACCAACGAACTCATGAAATCCACAATTAAATGCAACTACCAAATCTGGTTTCTCAATATGATCTACAATTTGATGGTAAAAACAATTATAATATTTAACTTTGTAATTTTCTGTTTCAGTATCTTTGAGTTGATATTGACTTACTTCCGGTCCAATTAAATAGTATGTCAATTTGATATTGTTTAACCAGAATTTCAATATATCTGTCACAACCGGCCAGTTAGTTGTAAACTCCAATAACGAAACACCAACGATATGAATTATGATGTTATGATTATAAATTTTTGTAATTTGCAATCCGTATAATATCGACAAACCTGGAGCAATTAAACTTGTTTTCAAAATATCAACTGCAGCTCTTTTTTCTGTATCATTCAAAAATGTCTGTTTTTCTTCAAATATGTTGTCGCAGTCCAAGTATTTAGTAAATGCTTTGGTATTTTCTGGAAACTGTATACAGTGAGAATTAGGTACAAACCGTACATCAGCCATTCCATTATTAGATAGATATTGATCTACAATTAATCCAAGTTTTAACTCGTTACAAAAAGCTGTGTGAAGTACTAAATGGGCGATTTCATGCTCTTTCGAACAATAAGCTACATTAAGACATTGTTTACAATCATAAAGGTTTTCTTTTGAGTAGCATTTAGCACAAGCACGTGGAAACATCGTCATAAACACTTCATGTGGCTTTAAAGACCTTTTTAAAGTACCCTCCCATGCTAAACGTAAAGCTACTCTATATTCCTTCCACTCTTCAAAATTTCTACATTTTGGCTTAAGTCTCTCATTGGTATCTTGAATAACTTTACATAAAGTTTTATGAGAAGGCCAATCGTTTTTTTGGTGTTCTTTGGAGCAATATGCAACAGTTTTGCATAGTGAACAGCGCTGAATATCATAAGAAGCTTTTAAGCAAATTTGGCAAGCAGAGTGGTAAAAAGTAGCTGCTGAATAATAATCTTCAACATTCTTATGCGCCAACATTTTCAATGCAATACAATTGACAGGTAGGGTTGCCAACAGATTAAACTCTTGAATTTAATTTTGTGGACAGAAAAACTACTACAGAGTGAGCAATTGGAAGTGACCACCACGTGACCTCAAATTTTAAGGTGGCGACATTGCTAAGTTGGTACTATTTTATGACTATAACCTTAAAAGAAGAGAAGTGTCAAATTATTAGCTTGATCAGTACTTGTATACCTTCAAAATGACTTCTTTTTTACTTAGAAGAATGAATTGCTTTTTAAAAAAATACATTTAATACAGAAATAATTTGGAAAAAGGTTTTCATTCCAGTATTTATGACAGATGACAGAACGTAAATACAATAAGCAGTATGGGTAGCAGTAAAGCAAAAAAATACACTATATTTGTGACGTATGTGGTCACGTGGTGGTCACTTCCAGTTGCTCACTCTGTACGAAAACTACCTATATAGTGATATTCAGAGAACACCAAATATTTAACATTTTTATAGTTGCCAATCCTTGTACCGTCATGTTACTGTTAGAGCCCGTTTAAGTTAAGAACCGCATACGTCATCAATACGAATTTTCGTATTTTTAACTGGTATCACCTAGTACATTTTTATACATGCAGTGACGTATGATATTTTTCGTAATTTCCAATTGCTATTTATTTAGTTTTTGGTAAGTTTTATAGTTTGTAGTTTATTTTTAAATAGTAATTAGTTTCTTATAGACATTAGGTCTGATGGAGCAAACAATCCGGAACGGTTTGGGATTTCATTGACCAATTAGAGCATACAATTTCATTTGAGACTAACTTCAAGCAACTGAAATTCGCTCTGTGATAGGCCAACGAAATCTGAAACCGTTCGGGATTGTTTACTCGAACAGACCTATTGACGTTTATAGTGCCCTTATATAAAGGTATTATTTGATAAGTAAATAATTCTAACCTAACTACGCCAATGAACTTTCTCCAACTATTCGCGTAGTGGTGCAGATCAGTTGATGACGCATCAGAGTTCTTAACTTAAACACCCTCTATTGACAGTTCATGTGAAAATGTTGACGCTAAACATGTGCATTAACTTATCACAGAATTATTGTTGTATTATAACCATAGAAAAGTGAATAATTGTTATTTGCGACTGTGTTCTTGTACATTATTAAATGGCAGACGACGAATATGATGGAGATGATGTTGGTGATGATTTCGATGACGACGTAGATGATGAAAATATAGACGAACTTGAACAGCATGAGGAAGAAGGTGACAACATTGATATACTTCAACCTGGTCAAGCTGGTGGTGGTGTACCGAAAAATAAAAGAATAACTACTAAATATATGACCAAATATGAACGAGCAAGAGTATTAGGAACACGGGCTTTACAAATAGCTATGTGTGCACCAGTCATGGTCGAACTTGAAGGTGAAACAGATCCTTTACAAATAGCAATGAAGGAATTAAAACAAAGGAAAATTCCAATAATCATTCGAAGGTATCTACCTGATAACTCTTATGAAGATTGGGGTATTGATGAGTTAATTATAATTGATCATTAGATTATTTAAGATTCTGTATCTTTTTATAAATAAAAGTATCAGTAACACACTTTATTATTAATAGGTTTAAATGATTATTATTCAAGTACATAAAGATTTTGGTAACGTAGCTTGGTTTGAAGAACATCATTTTCATTAGTCTCGATTGTTTGTGGTGGTAATATTACAGCAGCAACAGATCGATCTTCTGAATTTAAGAAATTAAATGTTGAGCATGCTTGTTCGGTGGGAAGAATCTCTAAATTAATTTTATTCTTTACAGAAAATGGTAACAATCTTTTATGAAAACTACGGTCTTCGAGTTTGTCACCAATTCCAATAACTAATATGTCTATTTTGGGTACTAATACAGCAAATAAGCTTAATGATTCTTCATTTATGTCATTAATATCTGCAACATTCCATGACATAACAAATCTGAAATTAGAGTTTTTAAACAAACTTTAGGTGCATTTTGTTTATTACCTAGAGAATATGGCCATAGGCCCTAGTACAGTCACTTGGTTGTTCAATCTAAATCCAACCTGAAATGAATTGAAAATAATGATAATTAATCATAACAATAGGACAATCTACCTGACTGAATCCATTAATCATTAAACCATATTCATCATCATTGTTTAATATATTAACTGTAGTTTTACCTTCAGCTTCATAACTCCTAGTCCATGGACTTAAACTAATTAATCTGAAATTGCAAAATTATGCCTAGGATTACAACCTCAATTTACTACAATTTATCACTTACCTCTTATTGTAGATATCAAGTTTCGACATATTTTTATAAATATGTCTACAAATTGTGTGTATCATATTTACTGATACTTCTTTTGATGCGCTTTGATTTAATTCACACTGTCAACTGCGACAAATAAGAATACTCTTCAATATTTCTCTGACAAATGAGTAGTAGGAATACCAAATTACGAAGAGTAAAATTACAGGGCAAAAGCATAGGTTAAACTAAAGTGTATTGTTTATTCTAATTAGAAGTATTTTTATTTTAGTAAATTGATTGCATTCAAAAATATTTTTGAAAGAAATATAACATACCATTGAATGTTCAGCCGGGTGATTACTGGGCCAGCGCTATGACAGCAGCCAATTGAATGCCAACTAAATGACGGCACGTTGGCGTTAATTGGCTGTTGTCATAACGCTGGCCTAGCGCTAACCCCGGCTGAACATGGCCATTGATACTAACGCTAGAAAAAAAAAAATTACTAGATCTAGGGTAAAATGGTTAAAATAGTTAATATATAAGAAGGTTAAGTAGGTGCATCTTTGTGGAATATTATTTACGAATTAAGGTTTTCATCACGCCGTTTTGTTAACATTATCAAGGTAAATGTTATAAATTACATATTATATTATTTAACACATGTAGGTTCTCCTCATACATACATGTGCAATATGTACACATACACATGGCTTCGTTTATAACCTCAAATATAATTTTTTATTTTATAATTGTTATGGGTGATACATTTGACACATCTCTTTATTTGTGTATAACGTGGTTAATTGTAAAATAAAATTATTTAAGTATAAACCTTTATACTGATTTATTCTTATTCTCTCGTATTCAATTTTTTTAATAGTGTCGTAATTCTTGGTTATATATACCTACCAATCCATAAAATATTTTAAATCTAATGAAATATGTTTGTTTAGGCACAAATATATTAAAGTGTGCCTCAAAAACCTTTGTTAAATAATATTAGGCTTGTTCGTTTGCATTACTTATATTCTAGAATTAAATCGAGCAGTGCATCCTCTAACTTGCATGGCAAGAGCAATTTTTTACTTTGAACAGGAAGTGTAATACAAACAAGTAAGCCTATTATTACTTCATCAAGAATGAAGACATAAGTATCATTCTACTATTTATTTGTCATTTTAGAAGATGTCTTGGCGTGGTGGTGGTCGAGGTGGTGGCAATAGAGGATTTGGGGGACGCAGTGGTGGAAACAGAAATAGCTTTGGAGGTAGAGGTGGAAGGAACTTCGACCAAGGTCCACCAGAACAAGTAATACCATTAGGCTTTTACGATTACACAGTACAAGATGATTTAGTATGCAAGGTGGAAATTGAAGAGGTTCCGTTCTTTAACGCTCCAATTTATTTAGAAAACAAAGAGCAAATAGGAAAAATCGACGAGATCTTTGGTCATTTAAGAGACTATTACGTTACAATCAGATTGGGGGATAACATGAAAGCTAATAGTTTCAAAAAGAATCAGAAGCTGTTTATAGACCCTGCTAAACTTTTACCATTGCAAAGATTCCTTCCAAGGGCACCTGGATCTATTAGTAAAAGAGGTAGAGGTAGAGGTAGGGGAGGTCGTGACGGTAGGGGTGCTGGATTTGGAAGAGGAGCTGGTCGAGGATTTGGAAGGGGTCGTGAAGGGGGTTTTGGACGTGGCAGAGGTAGTGCTGGTTTTAGAGGACGAGATGGTGGAAACAGAAACAGTTTTGGCGGAGGACGTGGAAACAGAGGAAGATTTGGAAGAGGTGGAAGTTGATGTTAACAAATCAAGTTAAAATATTTTTTATCTATGAAGACGTAACGTTTACCTGTATAAGTGTTTATAAATTTCAAGCCATTTTTGTAATACAAAACTTTTTTGTATTTGTTTTAAGACTGTTATAAAATGTTTTTATTCAATTTAATTTCATGTGGTGATTTCTCAAGTTATTTAAAAATCATTTTTATGTACTGTTAAAAAAAAAATTAAGTAAATGAAAAATAAGTTTATAGAAATGTATTATACATTTTTTTTAATGTGTAGACTTAAAGGGTAAAAGATTTACTTCTTCCCTTGCAACCAGATTTTTTTTGTAATGAATGGTACCTTTCACCAATAAGTTGCTAGATTTAAAAATAGTGCACATAGTAATAAAAAAATTGTAGCTATATATTAAAACATTTGTATTTTTATAAAATATGTATTATTTGATTTAAAATTCATTTTGGTTACAAAAATGAGTTAATATACACATGTACATGTGAAGAGTTTAAAAATAAAATTTAAAACTGAATTCCAGGCTGTATTTAATAAAATATGTATTAATAAATTACTAGTAGTACGTTTTTTAGCTTAAAAAAATATCACTAAAATTAATTAAACTAAGTTGTAAATAGACTAAGTAAAGACATAATGGCCTCAGATGTTCGAGCTGCATTCTTAGCGTAGTGTTACTACAGGAGCAGGAATTTTTTCTATATCTGTGTGCGTCTTCATATGCGTTGACAAGGGACCAGTTTGAGAGAATGCCTTATCACAAATATTGCATGTGTATGGTTTTTCACCGGTATGAATTCTCATATGTACTTTCAGTGTGGATGCTTGATAGAAACCTTTTTTGCAAATAACGCATACATGATTACGATTACCTACATATGTAAAATAATTAGGAAATTTTGTTACTATGAAACATGTTGTTAATTGACCTGTATGGGTTTTTACATGAATTCTTAAATCTTCACTGCGAGGAAACGCTTTTGGACATAGGGTACATTGGTAAGGTTTTTCTCCTGTATGTATACGCAGGTGTTTTTTAAGTTGAGAAGAACTGACGCAACCTCTTCCACAAACTGAACACACATAAGGTTTTTCACCACTATGCGATCGTGTATGTACAGTTAATCTTGAAGGGTCGGGGAAACCTTTACCACAAACGTTGCATACATATGGCCTTTCACCTGCCATTTTAAATAGTGCTTTCAGTAAGACCATAAAATCTTAGTGTTTAATACGTTATTTCATTAATTCTGTTTGATTATTATAAAAATATAATTACCTGTATGTGTTCTTTTGTGAATAATCAAATTACTAGGTGTTGTAAATCCTTTACCACAATACGGACAAATATGATCTTTTACTCCTGAATGAGTTTTCATATGCATTGTTAATGAACCTGATCCACATAGCCTATACAAAAAAATATATTGCAAGTTTGCATTTTAATGTTGAAACTCACCGTTTTCCACATATGCCACATTCATGACTTTTAATTCCACTGTGTGTTTTATTGTGTGCAGCTAGGCTTGTATATCTGGAAAAAGCTTTACCACATGCTGAACATATAAAACTTTTCTCATTAGCATGTGCTCGTCTATGTTCTAATAATCTAAACGACTGTGCAAATGATTTTCCACATAACGTACAAGGAAATGGCTTTTCACCGGTGTGTGTTCTTAAATGTCTAGTTAAGTCATCTGATCTTGAAAATCCTTTGCCACATTCACTACACAAATGCCTTTTGGCACCATCGTGTACCTTCAAAAATTATAATTTATGAATATCACAACATAAAAATATAGTCACCTTCATGTGTCTACAAAGTGTACTAGCACTTGCAAATCCCTGATTACAAACTTTACAAATGTGTCGTGTAGTTTTCGGATGAATTCTCAAGTGTACCTAATTATCACAATCTTAATTATTCATATATAAGAAAATTTGGTTTTACTTGCTTTTAAATCGCTAAGTATCGTGAAACATTGTGTGCATTCTTCACATGGATAAATTGGTTGTTCAGTATCATCTTTTATTTTACGTTTTTTAGGTTCTTTTTTCGGTTTTGATTCTAATTGGCTATTTGTATTTCCAGTATCACTATCTGATGCATCTATTTCTACAAATAAATTGAAACACTAAAGCCATTATTAAAAATAGATAATGTTACTTGGATATTCTGTGTCTAAACACAATTCAATTTTTGGATCTAATGGTTTAAGTTCTATTTGTGATTGCACAGGCATAATTAATTCAACCATCGATTGCGGATACGGTTTAAGTTCTACAAAAGTTTGAGTTGGAAAACCCAACAATTGTCTTAGTGTACTATCAGATCGTTCACATAATTGCTTAAACGAATAAGCTCTGGTGATGTAATGGACGCATTGTAAACACACCTGACTTGGTAAACCATCACCTTCGTTTACCTAAAAGAAATTACTTTGAAAATTATGATTGTGGGTTTGTTACTTTGAAGACCTGCACTGATGAACAAGACATCAGCATTTCAAATAACCTGGTTGTTTCACCAACACTTTCATCCATACTAAATACTGAACGCATGTCACCTTCTTCTGATAAGCATGTTCGACATATTTTTTCCGTTTGTATGGCTGTTCCAAATGCCATTATATAATTAAAAAAAAATTAAATTAGTAAACAATGTTAAATCCTAACTCATTTAATATCGGCCATTGTAAGAATGACATTCTTGAAGATCTGGCGCCATCTATATTACAAAATGAGCGTGATTTAGAATTTGGATATCATCTCAAGATAAATAATATGCTTAGCTAGTGGTATTATTTATGTTGTATTATCTCTGCTTAGTACAGTGATGATAAAATTAGTCGATGTTTATGTTTCTTTCAAAATCAATTTTCTTTTTGCATTTGATGCATCTCTAATTTGAGTATAAATATCGTTCTTTTCATCTTTCATTTGTTTACGGGTTCATACAGGGGTGGATCTAGTAATGGGATCAGATCACACATTTAGTGGAGGCAGAACTGTGGGAATAACGTTTTTAAAATCAAATTTATGTCATTTTATTTGATTATTTATTTTATTTTGTCTTACAAAATTTGGTGTCTGGAGTGACAAATTAGAATTTTTACTTTTAATCCTCAGTTAAAATTTGTATCAGGTCACGATATATACGCCTTACTGCTTGATATAATTTATTTTTTATTTCATTTGAAGACCAAATGAAATTTTCAATTAACACAAACATATTATCTATTAAATATACTATTTTAAAATATATACCCTTTGTTTATTTTTATTTTAGCCGATTTATCAGTAAAACTAATGAAAAATAAAAAAATATGTATTTATTAAAAAGATAGGTAGCGATTATTTACACAATAGTGAAGCAGAAATATTGCTGCCTTTTCCTCTTAATAAACGCATTATTTCTGTTACTTTTACCTACATAGGCTAAAATAAAAATACAAATAGTACCTATAGTATTAAATTATTAATCATTCACAATACGATAATAAATTTTCATAATCGCACGACTTTAAACAACATTCATTGACTATCCCACGTTTATCGGCATAATTTTTGCGAAATTTGTTGGGTATCAACGCGAAGGCTAGCATTCTGCTTCTCACAGGGTAGTTAATGTAATCTCCAACATCTTTCATTTCGTTATCGTCATAGATGTTTTCTTGGAATAAATCTGAAATCATTTTACTCTTTATATGAAATATAAATTTATTACTCTTACCATTTCGTTTTCCATAGTATCTGGATTTACACATTTCTCCCAATAATTTTCTGAGTTGTTTGCCACACACTCTGACTTTTTCCTGTCTGTATACTTCATAGGCGTTTACATTTATTTGTATTAATATGACAAGAAAAAATAAGTAAAATAGGATGCGTATAGCAGACATCTGCATTAAAAAAATATTGAAAATATAAGTAATGAAATAAATAAGTTAAGGTACTTACATTGTTGCTCTGAGATGTTGCATATCCAGTGAGTGCGTCTCTCTTATATACTAAAATAACGATGGGGTTGTTTATTATGTTAGACGTTTAATTAAAGTGTTCTAATAATGTCAGATAAATTATTCAGTTTGAGAGTAAATGTGTCCTTTCTAATTGTTTCTCTGTTTAATGTAATGAAGTGTGAGGTGTTTAAATATAGTCCCAACGATCAACATCTAAACACTGTAAGACCTTTTGTTAGCAAAATGTGAATGTTAATTTGTTTTCAGTTTTTTAGTAATTTGTGTGTAGACAAATGCTGCCATATTTTTTTGTAGCGGATAATATTTGGGGCCAATTGAAATTCAAGTATTTTGACCCAAAGCCAAATCCGCAAAAACGGCTCTTCAATTTAAATTTTCGGAAAATGTCATTTTTTTATATGAGCGTTCGGTTCTAAATACTGTCCTATAAACAAATAACGTGCGTCGTAATGAAAAATAGCTTCCTTTGGCGGGAATAACATGAAATGTTGCAAAAGAACTTTAAAATGCGATGCTTTGCGTAATTACTTTGAATATATTGAATACTGAATTATTTTTGTTGACACGTCTAGTCCTTTTATTATTTGTAAAATATTTTAATTAAATAGCGCATTTCATCACTTTTTAAATGAGCGGTTCGAATATTTACTTACTAATTGGCAATTTACATTAGCGTTGGTGGCGCTGCTATCGATAAAACATGTCTATAACTGACAAAGCGACAATTCAAAATATTAACAATTAATAGCTTTGAAAAAAGCCGATTTACACAAATAAATAATACTTGAACAAACAAAGAACATGGAAATTAGCAAAATGGACGTATCAATCGCATTAATTACCGATGTCTCTTTGTCGCTGGTGTAAAAGTTTGTCGCCAGGTGGCGTATCGCGTAATGTAAATTGTGATAGCAATTTCAACTCACATTTTATGAATGAAAAGTATTGCATATTGGAATGAAATTGTTTTAAGTACGATCACTGATCCTTATATTATCATTTAATAAATGTACATTTTGGTTTTATTGATTAGTTTAATTAATCTAGTGAATTTGTCCAACACCTTCTTACTGACTGCTAGTTCAGTTAGATTTTATGAGATGGCGCACAAATCCTACATGATTTAAATGATAAACGCCCATTACAAATTTCAAATTGTTTTATGTTCTATGTTCATACAGCAACTATTTTAAATGAATATATTTTTCAACGTTATTTGGCTTCGGCTTTTATTTTTATTCGTTTGTGTTGTTTTAGTTGTTCATTGTTTTAATTTTTAGTTTTTATGGACATTAATTCATCTTTGTATAATAATAATACATAGTTTAATAAATAATGGCATTACGACTTAATTATTTTTAAGTGTTATGTGAAAAGGAAATATTTTACTGAACACTTTCTAAACACCCACTTTTAAAGTTTGTTCCAATGCCTGTAAATTGTTAAAGGGAATCAAGTAAAAGATGGGAAGTCGTAGATACAAATAAACATACAGACGATGAATATAAATATGCTGTTGTTATTCCATTTTGGCATTAAAATGAACCATGTTATGCAAGTTATCTGAATTAAGGGAAATAAAACATAATTGTGTCGTGTATATATTTAATTACTTTTCATCAACTTCTTTTAATGTCGTGATTTTGTACATTTTAAATTAAATATTAAATTAATACAAAGTTCGAAAACATTAAATTACTATAGGTATTTAATTTTATTTCCACGGAATAAAAAGAATAACATACAGACTCTTTATTTTGATGTATGTGTATTATATGCCTAAAATTCGCAATAAGCTCTCAATTGTTTCATACTACAGGATGCGTGGCAACATTCATCGACTATTCCTCGTTTCTGTCCACTATTTTTTATGTATTGGTACGGAATTATTCCGAAGGTTTCCAATCTGGATTTAAAGGGACGATTAACTTTATACTCATTGTCTTCTTCTTCGTGCGTATCATAATCGAAAACGTCTAAATCATCTGTTATACAATAAAATTGGATATCCGTTAGATAAACATAATTTACTTACCGATTCCAGCACGTTTTCCAGCATATCTTGATTGGCACACGACCGAGAGAAGACCTGATAGTTGTTTGCCACATACTTTAAAGTTATCTCGCTTATACATGTTTAAAAAACCGCCGTTTATTTCTACAATCATTACAACTAATAGTGTAAAAATTGCGAAGTTTGTTGCAGTCATGTTTAACAGCAGGAAATATCTGTGGTTAATATCAGGAATAACGTACGGACGCTTTATATATAAAAGCTTCTTAGCCGTAATACGTGGGTTGTTTATACGCACATAATTTTTAATAATTTTATGATCACATTGTCTTATGCGATTAGTGTTTCTTAGATTCTTGGAAGCAGTCGTGGCCCTTCTTGAAACCAATCACACCAAGGGACGGTCCTTAAGGGTCATAATCAAAATTCAAATGGGCCAATCAAAACGGTCTGGTTTGACGACGAATAAGTTATGGGGTGAGATTCATGTAGGGCCATTTCTTGATTATTCCAAATCATTGAATATTTGCCGCATTGTAAATCACTTTGACTTCTAATTTACACATTAATTTACGTACGGAATAATTAAACATCTAACTTGAAAACAAGGTCATTAGTAATATATGTCTTCGTCTAACATGATTGGCGACTGAACAATTATTTAATTTTATGTTAATTTGTAGTAAAATAAAGTTAGATTAATTATTTTAAATTTGTTTTTTTTATCCTTAGAGATTTCAAAAATATATATGTGGATTGATTCGTAAGCGAACACATTTATAATTAACAATTAAATTTACGAGAAACAATTATTTTTTTTTTTTAATTATTTATTGGATATAAGAAGATTTTTGAGTTTACAATTTTGTATAAATACAAAAAACCTTATATACAGGGTGTTGTGGAAGCCCCCACGTAGAAAATTTAATCACCATTAGAACTCGTTAAAACAAGCATTACTTTTATTTATCATTTTCCCCTAAATTCTTCTAAACAGTGTTAAACTTAAAAACAGTTTGAATCATAAAATGCATACCTGCCTATGTATTTACACATCCATTGATATAACGTAGTAAAAATTACTCGATTAAAATAGGTAGGTATTAGGTAACAAGAAAAACCTAAACAACACATTTTCACCTACTCGGTCTTTTCAATGTGCGGAACGTCAAATAAGGGGTTAGAAAAATATTAAAAAATAATATTCGCATTCAAAAACAATACAAACAAAATTTTGTTAAGAACCGCGATTGTACGGGTAGTTAAATTTTCTACGTGGAGTACCATAACTTCCTGTATACAGTGAGGACAAAAAGTAAGGAATATTTAAAATAAAAACGAAGCGGTTTTTTAAAAAACTCTGAAACAGGTCGATTTTTGATTTCAAAAATACACATTAATATGTGCGATTCACATTCCAACTTTCATTTGTTTTGTAGTTAAGATGTCATCACAAAAAAATTTAAATGACGACATACATTTTTTTAGTGGAATCCGAGAGT
>JAFFZR010020228.1:3929-14158 GCA_018397195.1 Lethrus apterus | reverse complement strand
GCATATGTGATTTTTTTTTTTATAAAATTGCAAATATTTCGAAAACTATCAACTTTAAGTATAGGAAGTATTGAACAAACTTACATTAAAATTTTACGTTCTACACGAATATTAAATAATATATAGGGTGTTCCATTTAAAATAACAAAGTAAGATACCGTATCGTAAAAACAGAACACCCTGAAGAGTTGAAAATAATTTTGGCACATTGTACATATGAATCTGAATAAATTTTGTTTTATGAACTTCCTTCGTAACCTAACCATTAATGAGATATGAAGCACCGCGTCTAACGTGGGACACCTGTATATTATCGATTTAAAAAATTTCTTTTTTCTAATTATACCCCTCACTAAATTGTACTTTTAGGGTATGTTTTAAATAAACAGCAAAATTGAAGAAGTCGTATTAGGGATTTTCTTATCAAAAAAACTTGTTAATAAAATTTCATTAAAAACAAAAAAAATTGAAAATCTCTCTAAAAAAAGTCCAAAAGTCCAAAAAAATGCGAGTAATAATCTCACAAGTTGGCCATGATTTGTTATTTTACTCTTTTAATTCAATACAATAACAAAAAACGATGCTAAATTACTTAAATAACCGTATTTTCAACTAAATCACAATTAACATGTGTACATTTGGACATTTTTTGAGATTTTCAATTTTGTTTGTTTTTAATAAAACATTTTTTGATAAAAAAATCCCTAATACGACTTCTTCAATTTTGCTGTTTATTTTAAATAGTAGTAGACTAGCATTTTACCGTGAAGGGAAAGTAACATACCCTAAAAGTACAATTTAGTGAGAGGTATAATCAGAAAAAAGAAATTTTTTAAATCGATAATATATAAAAAAATACAGGGGTGGTGCGACACACTGTATGTACACCTAACCAAATGAACAATGAACAGAGTTGGGTATTTTTTCTTCAAAAGGATTTCTATTGTATATTTCAATTTACTAAATGCGCTACAAACAAATTTCCAGCAATAAAGTAGTTGGACTAATGGAATGGTACCTGGAAGCAAAGAAAATGACGAAGAAGATAAAGAACACTTTAAAAAAGGTGCAGCTACAGGAGATAAAAAAGAAAATATTATGAAGTTATAAATATACGTGTGTGCTTGATAAGATGCCTACCTAATAGGGATAAAGATAAAACAAAAGACAATAATAAATGTACAAGGGATAAGGGATTATATGTGTTCCCACCAATTGAATTTATTATCCAGAGTTACATTAAGCATTTTGATCTGTATATTATCTACATAGTCCTTGAAATTGGAAAAGTTGTTGTTGTTTAATTGTTATTGTCAAAATAAATGTTTTATACAATTAGTATAGTGCTTCTCCTCCAAACTGATTCAAGAAAACAGTCCTTAAAGTCTATACATGCAAAATAATAACATGTCTGTTGTTATCTAAATACTCACTCACCTAATGTTTTCGAACTGGTCACTGGACTAAGCGGATAAAAATCGCCATGCAACGGACAATGGAATCCTATGGTCTGTTCACGCTTTCTAGCTCTCCGCGTCAATAAACAGAGAACCACTCCAGCCATCGTCATGAGAAAGCCAACCACTATGCAAGCTGGACCGAGAATTCTCGAGTTTCCCGTGAAAGCTATTCTGGCCGCGTAATGGTCGGGTTCTTCATCTTCGCTGGGGCCTCTGTATGAAGCAGCTGTAATAAATACAACAATAAAACTTCCTTTCTTTTAAAAAGTTTACATAATACATAACATACTGATTCACCGAACGGAGCCTTTAACGATGCTCTACGTTCATGGTGGTGATGTCAGAAGAAAATTTCAACTATTCCCATAACATACACAGAAGTTTTTTTTTTTAATATTGTAAGATAATACCATTTAACTACTGTTGATTATGGAGTAATATAATAAGAAGAAACTCGTCTACATTTCAACAAAATAACTGTTACTTAGTAAATAGAAAGAATAACTATTTCAACTAACTAACATTACGAAAAAAATGAAAACAGATACGTTTAGTTATGTTCTGTTTGATTCAGTAACTTTCCACAAATATAAAAAGTCGGCCTTGCATAGTTCGTTTCACCGACTGTTAATTTCTGTCTACTTAATTTGTCTACTTTGAATTTTTCATACACCAAAAATCTATAATAAATATGGGAAAGACTGATGGTTACAGCAACACATACAACCGCAAAATTTATTTCAAGTATAATAATCAATACCTCCTTAGAAATAACATCACTGAACAATACAATGTGGCAAAATTTTAATGTCAACTCCGCCTTTTTTTCAATAAGAACACAGAAATTATTTGAAAAACCACTACCACATAAAAATCAGGATCTATAGCATCAGTCGTAGTGATGATGATGAAATACATTTACTGAATAAACGTTATTTTGTGGAAGTAACACATGAACAATAGCATGAACAATTTTGCAAGCTCTGAATTTTAACCGTCAATATTGCCCTATATTCTACCTACGTCATCTTAAAAACCGTATAATGAGTAATAACATGGTTTAAACTAGTATTGAAAGCTTGCTTGTAAATCGTTAATATTTAAATGAATAACAATGGCATTAGATTGGATCCTTATTGGACTCGGGAAGTAGACATGTAGCTTAGTATTATCCACGACGTTGCAACATTTATTATCAATTATGTCAAACGCATGCGAGAATTAGTTCAAATAATGTACGTGAACTTGACATCTATCACCAAGCACGCCCGTTTGGGTGACAATTTAAAGTCTTTGATGTTATTTTTCACAGATTTTTTTTTAGACTAATTGAATTCTTACCTTTCATGTATTATTTAGTTAAATCTCAGGTCGTAATTGGACTGTTGGGGATAATCATGTTTATTCTCTTTTATTTAGACTGGTTTGTTTTGAACGATTTAAAATTATTAAAAACTTTCTTTATCAATTTATTTTATCAAAACTAATATCTGTTGGTATTGTTGGGCGCTAATTATCGTTATGATAATAAATTCCATATTTACACAACTAATCTTTTATTAACAAACAAAATAAAAATTCAGTTCAACTTTAAAATGTGACAAATGTCAATTAACAAAATGAATGTCCACGCCACCTGTCGGTTCTAAATAACGATTGTGTTCCCGAGACGTCGCGTGAATAAAAATGGACTCCGTTAGTAACAGCGCGCAGCGTTTATGAAGTGCGCAATTACAAAGTTTTATTCTTATTTCAACAATTTTAAATCCAATTAAACTAAATTATTATCTAATAAAACCCAATACTTGCGTTTTCTGTGTCTTCGCTCTTCTGGGACCCGATTTGTTATTCCTGATGTTTGGTTATGTTTTCTATCTTGATAATTTAGCACTTAGGTATATGAATTTATATTGATTCTAATTAACTTTTACAAACTTTTCAAACAATTTTGTGAACACAAGTTGCAGTTCGACTCTTCGTTTTTGTTTTACTTTTTGCACATCAATATACGGCTTACTTGTTTTTTCAAATTTTGGATACGTTCATTACATTTATTCTACAATCCAGGTGAGTACGTTCTGATATAACTTTGTTTAACGATTTAACCAGTTTCCTATTTCAGAGTGTCCGATTCACAACTTATTAGGTCTGTTTGGTATCCTGAACTAGTGTACACTTAAATTCTTTTTGATGAGCTGAATAAGTGTAAGTAGTGTTAAGCTACATTCACTCAAAATTTAGTTCGAAAAAGTGCACGGATTGCATTTTGTAGTGTACACTTTTCTACACCAGTTCAGGATACCAAACAGACCTATTATTGCATTTATAACTAAAAACGAACTTTACACACAACGAACTTAAAACTACCTTATTCTAAATTATGGATTAGTCGTTGTATACTAGTTTTGATAAATATATCCTTTTTATTTGCATTGTTTCATTTTATAAGAATTTGAAATCGTAAGTATTTTAAATTTTGAATCCATAGATAACATTACAATATGTACTGAATAATTGTGACAACATTTATCACGTCGCTCGATCTGCTTTTTCATAATAATAAAACCTATAATTAAAGTGAAACATCTTTCTAACATCAGAACACTTATTTCCATTGAAACCATCACTTTATGTAACAAATTTGTAGAACACGTTTGTAGAAAAAGTGCATCATATTTTGGCTCCTGAAATTCCTCTAATATTTTCAAACTCACCCCGTATTTATAAATTTACAAAAATTCCGTGACAAGAAGTTTACCAAACTATATCTTTTTCACTGTTGGTTATCGTCACGGATTTTAAAAGTTCATCGGATCAATTACATATTTCCATACTAAAACGAAAAAGACGGTACAATAAACAACTGGACGAATTCAAGGACTTGTAAAGAGTTGCCCTCACTTGTATTTCAAATTTAATTGGATGTATTATGCAACTGCATAAATAGGAAACTGAACAACTGAAAATAATTTCTTAAATTTCCGCCTTTTTTAACGATGTACATTGTACTTTTCTCGTTATACTATTTTATATAAAATTAAAATAAAAATAATAGTAATCAGTTTCCATTTAATTCCATTAACTTTCACGGCGAGCATCAAAGAGAAAGCATTCGGGTATTGACGCTGAAGACCTTGACTGATCAAATGACTACAAACCGGTCAAGCAAATACTAAATACACCGACGTCGACGTAGCTCATCTTTTTTTTTTTGTTGGGAAATAATTCGGGTATGAACATGGTCAATAAAACAATAAACGACGCTGAAGACTTGATTTATCAAATGACTACAAACTGGTCAAGCAAATACTAAACACAACGATGTCGGCGTAGTTTTTTGTTGGCAAATTCGGGTATGAGTATAGTCAATAAAACATAACTTTTTATTCTTCGAAATTATTAGACGACTGAAAATGTCTATAATTAAACTGCACAAAAATAACCAGACGGCATAGCGTGTGTCGGCGTCGACAAGTGCGTTCGACGCTTTATAAAAATATCCCACCTACCTGTGAGGACGCATCCAACCAACAGAAAAAGAAACCCGAATATCGGTAAAATAATTTGGCAATTGGCAGCCACCACCACACCGGCCACCATTAGGCCTCCTTCGATCTTTTCGACGCGGAGTCGACTTATGGGCGCCGGACAACGAAGTTTTCCAGTTTCGGCCAAACCTTCCGACGATGAATCTTTAGGCCTGCACACGAAGAAAAAGATAATGATGAAAGTGAATTTTCAAAAATAGCATCTACAGTTAACAATAAATAATTTCGGTTATAATAATGCTCGAAAGCCAATACAAATTTTAATTCGAACATTATAAAAATTTTTATGTATCACAAATTTTGGGAAAAAAATTTCCCACAAAACCATGTAAAAAATATGTATATACCTAATATGTTATCAAGAATTTTCTTTTCAAGTTTATAGACCATTTATTTTTATGGTATCTTTACCTATTTTGAAAATTTACAAAAGTTTCACAATAATCTTCATGAACTTGAAAACTATCCATCATTTATAAAGATCAAAGCTGGAAAGCAAAATTGTTTTAATAGAATCAAACGGAAAATACAGGGAATGTGGATTAGAATGAAAACCAGATAGGAATATAACGAACTATGAAAAAAAAACGAACAAAACAATATTGATTTAAAGGAAATGAGATAATCCTTAATGAGAAAGATATCTGAATTTATAAAGAGGAGAAGGAGGAATGAATAATGGATTTACTAGGAGTAGAAGAAAGGAAAATTACATGTACAAATAGAAGAGAACGCGATACAGAAACCGTTAGATCCGATAATAATTCGGAATTTTACGAAAAATGGAAGAACAGAAAGGTGATTGGAAAAGATGGGCTCGAGAGTAAAGAATGGTTCTTGGCGACGTGAAGGAGGCAACATAAGTGGTAGGTACATTGACAATACATAGCGAAAAAATTAATATTAATAAATTATTAATAAAATAAATAAATATTTAAGAAAAAATTCTTTTCAGTCTCTGTCATTTTCTTGACAAGTTCTATCAATATCTTTAAATCAACATCTTCCTCTATTTCCCTCGTCTTTTTCTACTTGTATTCCATTCGATCCGCTCGCATCCTTGGAAAAATCACAAATTACCATCAAGATGTTTCTTTACTTAGTTCAATATTTTTTCCCATACGTATACAAATTTATAAGATTTTTAAAATTTTCTCGCAAAGAAAAAAATCTTTATTCTTTATAATTAATTTTTGGAATTTTCATTTTGCGTTTTTATGGTGTCACTTTATTTATTTATTCATTTTGAAATTAAAATCTAAAAACTTGAAAATGAGCTATACTACTTTCGTAAATTCTGAGGAGTAAATTAAATTTCTAATTTAAAAAATTCGCTCACTGATTAGCACTGATTAATTTAAAAATAATAATAACAATGTTGTTAATATTGAAATATAATTTATAAATTGGATATTAAATAAGTTATTAACTCCAGGGACCTTTGTCTATCAACTTTATATAACTTATTACAACAATTATATAATTTTATTATATTTCGCAAATTTTACAAAATATATCAATATAATAAGACTATTTTATACATTTTTGCTTACATTATTTAAATTGTGTCAAAAATGTAATTTGCTATTTGTAATTTCAAATATGTGAACATTATCGTGTTTACACCCTGACAAATACGTAACTTGGAATGCAATGTTATTTTCAGACCACGAAATATGTATAGTCGAAATTTTTCTTTATAAAAATAGCGCGACTTTAACACTATAGTGACGTTGATTTTAAAACGTTACTTGTTTTTGCCATTCGTTTAGATGTTTAGAAAATTATTCTCAGTGTCGCTGCCGTTATGTAAAATTTCCATGTCCACTTTGAAAACGCCGTGAGAAATCACGTGCACTGACATGATTGAGCCGTATAATTAATAATAAATGGATAAATGAATCAACACATAGCATAATGCAGGAGAACTTGATAGTGTGATATTTTGCAAGTATTTAATAAACGAACTAGATCTTCCTCAATTGGAAAATCGTTCTTTAGCATTTAATGTGCTTTCGTATTAAAATCAATGTTATTAGTTATTACTTATTTGTTTACATATACACTCGAATTAAATTTTTTGCAACTAACGTAAATATACAGGATGTCCCACGTTAGACGCGGTGCTTCATATCTCATTAATGGTTAGGTTACGAAGGAAGTTCATAAAACAAAATTTATTCAGATTCATATGTACAATGTGCCAAAATTATTTTCAAATTTACAGGGTGTTCTGTTTTTACGATACGGTATCTTACTTTGTTATTTTAAATGGTACAACCTATATATTATTTAATATTCGTGCAGAACGTAAAATTTTAATGTAAGTTTGTTCAATACTTCCTATACTTAAAGTTGATAGTTTTCGAAATATTTGCAATTTTATAAAAAAAATCACATATGCAACCTTCACTTGAAGTCGACAGATTTTAATTAAATTTAATAGCTTCAAAACGAATTTCGGTAAAATTGATCTTCATACTAGACCCTGTCTTAAACCGCCTTCGAGGTTACATTGAAAATAATCTTTAACCTTAATTTTCTTCTCATTTATTTTTTGGTGTTATTTGTTGAGTTCTATTAAACAAATGTTGTCGTTCTATGTTTAACTAATTTTTTATTAGCAAACATTATTTAAATACCACTATTTTTAACTATTTTTACATTTAGGGCTAACTACAATAATTTTTCTCATAAAAAAGCATTATTTATCGAAAAACGCTAATATCTTAGAAATTACAAAACATAGGTATAGGACATGCTTAATAATTATTAAAGAACAATGAATGAGCTATCATACAGTCACAAAATATACAGGGTAGAGTTGTAGAGTTGAAAATAATTTTGGCACATTCTACATATGAATCTGAATAAATTTTGTTTTATGAACTTCCTTCGTAACCTAACCATTAATGAGATATGAAGCACCGCGTCTAACGTGGGACACCTGTATATTTAGTAGTATAATATTTAGTTCAGTTATGTGGTTTTTTTTTCGTCAACTTTTTTTTTTAAAAAATGTTAACTTTCAACCGAAAAATGTTAACGTGAAATCTATGTATCTTAAATGAAAACAGTTTTAACATCTACTGCATTTTATTGGACACAAATTTTTCAACGTTTTGTACAGCAAACATCACATACCGCTTGATTACGTTATTTAATAAATTCCCAAAAAAACAAGAAGTTTCATTTCATACATTTTGTTTTCTGGTTATTGCTAACTAATATAATTCAGTCGATTATACCAAACAGCATATTGCGGAAGGGTATTTCTTCAACCAATAATGACCCCACTTCAATAAGTTTTTGTTCTTTCCTTCTAAGAGAATAATAAAATAACACACAATCGAGCTATTGTTTGATTGAGTTTTAATGCAGTTAACGAGCGCCGATGTAAAAAAACCCACTCAAATACCTTTTCAATTACAGTACCGTGTATTCGGATTTTCAGTTTTATTGCGGCGTATAAAACATTTTGTAGTAAACCCACAACGTTTAGTAAATTTTATTTGTGCAAACGTGTCAGTACTCATTATACGACACGAGACACCTTTGGTTATCATAAATTAAACGTGACGTGGTATTTTTCGCCGCATTTGTAAATGTAATTATTACCTCTTGTGCGGAGAACGAAGTCGCCGCGCCGGGTTATTATCTCGTTCACCTACGCACGATCAACTTAATCTTATTAAACACATTTACATATTAATTACCGACGATGTAAAAAAGCACGGACAATTTACATTGTTTAAGGTTCATTAAGGTATGTAATTCCGTTAACATCTGGTTTCACATTAACTTTCGTTTGACTTAAGTGGCCGTCATATAATTTATAATGATTACTGGACTGTAATTATTAAGTTATTAATTAAATCATTATTGTGGTCCTTATTTTGTGGACGTTTATGCGCAATATAAAGTATAATAAATCCTTCCTTATGTAGTTAATTATAGTAATTGAGATATAATTGTTTAAAGAATTGCTTTCTTCTTGCAAGCTGTAATGTTAAAAAAATATAAAACGTCTTTGCTTTTTGCAAGGAACTACAACTTATATCTTGTGAACAAAATACCACAGTTCAAAAACTTCTTTTCTAAATACAGTACGTGAGACAAGATAGCGTTTATCATCGCTCATAATTACGGTGAAATTTCTCATATTCGTTTAAAGATAGAAGATAAAAGGTAAATAGAAGAAATCTATAAAATAATATTTTATGTGCCTGAAAGTCACGTAAATTACAAATTGACAAATATATTCACTGAATCAATAACAAATATCAATTATATATTTCATCCCAGTTACAATTAATGAATTTATATAAATATCAATATTACGGCTGTTGAACACCTAATTCCTTGTTTATTGTTGCTAAACTCTGTAAATTTTATGTTTTAACAAAATATTGCGTAAAATGGAGAAACCATTGGAGATAGACCAACCATAACAAAATTTTTCTAGAGCAAAACAGTCAGATGGGAATGTACAGTAATCCACAAGGCGCAATTAAAATTAAAGAAAATATGCGATCTAAAGTAATATTTTAGGCAACTTGTGAAAAACAATATTTTGCAAAGACTATTCGTAAAGCCCGCTGGCTTTTGGAAAACATCTGTTAAGAAAAAGACCTGACTTTTTCAATTCGTATTACACGCCAATGATATGGTCATATTTGTTTTAAGAAGTCTACAAATACAGCTTAAAAAAGGCACAGGTAATGATATCAAATCTAGGAAGCCTGTCAATACATCAGTAGCTTCTAGATTCTTCCTGGTCGATGGTTTGGAACGAGAAGCCCTACTGAATGGCCACTCCGATCACCAGACTTATCAGCCCTTGATTTCTTTTTATGGGGCTATTTAAAGAGTAAAATTTATGCAACCCAACTAAATTTTATACAAAAACTACGACAACGTATTATAGACGGATGCAGTCAAGTTACTCCCGAAATGCTACAGAATGTCCGACAACATTTTGAACAGTGTCTCTACTATTGTATTGAAGCCGGTGGTGAACATTTTCAACATTTAATCCGTTAACATGTAAATACCTATTTTTTAGATAATACATTTTTAAAATGCTATTATTCAAAAACTAGTTGCTCGAATTTCAAAAATAAAAACCGTTAAAACAATAAAATTATAGACTTCAAAAAAACGTATCGTTTAACTCCTATTCTGCTTTAAAATTATTGGGATGACAATCCCCGCAGTCCCC
>JAFFZR010020225.1:0-14120 GCA_018397195.1 Lethrus apterus | reverse complement strand
ACCACCTAACTGGCTGCAAAATTCTTTGCGTAATTTTTATGATAGATTAGGTTATTGTCAAGCTGCAGGGGGTCTTCAGTTTGAACATTTAATTTGAGTTAAATATTATTTAAGTGAATAAAGTATTTTGAGCATTTTCTCTAAAATTTTGTTATTAAAGCATATGAAAAAAATATCTAGTCATTTCAAGAAAAAAAAAGAGGAATAAAAATCAGCAAAAAAATCATTTAGTTGCCATTTAAAAAAAAAAAAAACGTTTCCATGGAAATGCGTTGACATACACAAACAATGAGTAGGCTAAGAAATGGAGAATAATTATTAACAAAACTTCTATTAAAGACATTTTGTTATAAAGTTTGTATGTACGGAAATAAACCGCCCATTCCATACTTTTGACTAACCTTGTATATATATATATATATATTAATAATAAAACTCGCAATGCACATGGACGTGTTTGCCACTAATTATTATTATTAACAGTGATTGCACACGCAAAAATACGATAAATCAAAATATTTATATACATTACAAAAGTTACAGAATAATTTTCATATTATGTAAAAATAATTTTAAAGCATAGCGATTGATCCAAAAATTTTGTGCCCCGAAAGTTACATCATTATGTTTAAAAACTGAGCTAAAATTGTTGTAAAATTAAAAATAATCTATTTAACAAGTGGACGTTGAAGTTTCACGAAGCGTCCTTGACGAGATCTAACGAATTGTAAGGCTGTAAATAATTGTTGCTTACTAGACGAGAGCCAATAACCTTCGAAGAGACATTGCCGTCTGTGGCTTCCACTATCTAAATAACGTGAAATTACGTCGGGAAAGGAACGAACGTTCATGACGCGTTGAAACCGTACGGTTTTTAGTGTCAACCGCGAAGCGACGAAAACCAGACATGCGGGGTAAACTGACGTTTGTGTTGACTTTATTTATTGATTTGTTATTATTATTATTTTTAACTTCAACTCGGCAAGGTGGGGTGTAAAAAAATGACAAACTAAAAAATTGTAATAATCCATAACGGTCCGTAGCGATTATTTTCAAATTTTACTGAAAATTAACAAATTTTTCTGGCACATGCATCAACATAGAACCGCAATTTCTGCACATTTAGATTTGGTCTTAGGACATCGCCGGACAAATTAGCGTAACCTATTTTAGAATCAACCTGTATATAAGAGTCTAAATTACGTCCACAACGTTGAAGGACTTTAAGGACATTTTAAATGAGCACGTTATTTTGATGCAAGACACGGTGTCTCATTAGACTGAACGGGAATTCGGTTAACTTTGGGTTTATCTGAGTTAAAGTTTATTAGGTTGGTTCCAACTGCTGATTAAGCTAAGTCTGCAGCGTAAATCGAGTTTTTTATCATTTGTTACTAGGTTTGGTTGAATTAGGTTCAATTTTAGGTCATAATGACGCAACTTTCGGGGCACAAAATTTTGGGATCAATCGCTATGCTTTATAGGATTTTTTTTTTTTTAAATATCTTTATGAAAATTATTTTGTAACTTTTGTAATGTATATAAATATTTTGATTTATTCACCTTTGTATTTTTGCGTGTGCAACCAATGAAACACAAAAATTAACGTGATATAAAATGCAAGATAATAAAATATCTAAAATGTTCTAATGACATAATGTTTACGCTGCAAAAAAAATCGTTCGAACTATTAAATTTTAAAATTTATTAAATGATTAAATTGTCAAGCATTAAGCGTGTAAGTTTCCGAGCTATGCAAATGTTGAAATTGTCAAACTGTTGTATACTAAAATATGACATTGCAAACGCGATTCAAACAAATAGGTTAGAAATTTCGAAAACTGAGTGATTTCATCTTGACAAGTTGTTAGCTTTACATTTAGACTAAAATATCGAAGAATTGCATTCTTACGTACGTGTAAATGACGACTTTTGTCAAACTTTTTAGGTGTTAGAAATTACTATAGATAGATTATTTTTAATATTATGCTGTTACAAAATACTTACCTAACAGATAATTATATGTATTAACTAGACCTAATTTGATTTCATTGTTTATCTATTATTATTATTATTATTATTTAAGTTAATATAGATATAGTAATATTTTTGTATGTCCACGCACAGGCTTTGCCTTTAGTGGGTTATAGTTTATTTGTACGTGTTTTCGGCTTATTCGTTTATAAGTTAGGCTTAATTTGCATTATAAATTATAATATAATATCTCTGCAAATAAACTTATTATTATTATTATTATTATTATTATTAAAGTTAGTTTAAAATTATTAGCTTTATATTTCGAAAACCTAGAACTATAATGTAAAGCTTCAACTTTGATAGTTAAGTTTTAGCATTTAGTACCTTGACACATTTAAAAATTATAAGCTTTCAACGGTTTTCAGCACGTCGACATAAAGTTAATTTACAAATGTTTTTAGTGACAGATTTATCCCAGTAAAGCCTGATTAATTTTAAACTTAAAACCTAAAATGTTCAACATGGTAAACATGGTAAATAATTCTGGTGCAACCTCGTAGATA
This sequence comes from Lethrus apterus, assembly GCA_018397195.1. Taxonomy (NCBI): domain Eukaryota; kingdom Metazoa; phylum Arthropoda; class Insecta; order Coleoptera; family Geotrupidae; genus Lethrus; species Lethrus apterus. The sequence goes on along the minus strand of JAFFZR010020225.1, from coordinate 11,580 downwards.
TTTTATAAGTTGATTGAAGTTAGCATACGCTTGGTAAACACTAATTCATGCTGATAAACTCAATAAACCCTGATTCAAGCTAATAAACTCAATAAACCCAGATTCATTCTTGTAAACACAATGAGCCCTGATTGAAGCTATAAAATTCAAACAATCCTGATACAAGCTAGTAAACTAAGTTAACCCTGATTCAAGCTAGGAAACTAAGTTAACCCTGATTGAAGCTAGTAAACACAATGAACCGTGATTTAAGCTAGCAATTTCAAAAAGCCCTGATTCAAGCTAGCAAATTCAAAAAGCCCTGATTCAATCTATAAAGACTGATTCAAGCTAGTGAACTCAGTGAACCCTGATTCAAGCTACTAAACCCAATAAACCCTCATTAAAGCAAGTAAACTCTATAAACACTGATTAAAGCTAGTAAACTCAATGAACCTTAATTGAAGCTACAAAATTAAAAAAAACTCGATGCAAGCTAGTGAGCTCAGTGAACCCTGATTCAAGCTACTAAACCCAATAAACCCCTATTCAAGCCAGTAAACACTGATTAAAGCTGGTAAACTCAATGAAGCGTGATTCAAGCTAGTAAACTCAATGAACCTTGATTGAAGCTACAAAACTCAAAAAACCTCGATTCAAGCTAGTGAGCTCAGTGAACCCTGATTCAAGCTAGTAAACTCAACGAACCTTGATTGAAGCTACAAAACTCAAAAAACCGCGATTCAACCTAGTGAGGTCAGTGAACCATGATTCAAGCTACTAAACCCAGTAAACCCCTATTCAAGCCAGTAAACACTGATTAAAGCTAGTAAACTCAATGAACGCTGATTCAAGCTAGTAAACTCAATGATCCTTGATTGAAGCTACAAAACTCAAAAAACCTCGATTCAAGCTAGTGAGCTCAGTGAACCCTGATTCAAGCTAGTAAACTCAACGAACCTTGATTGAAGCTACAAAACTCAAAAAACCGCGATTCAAGCTAGTGAGCTCAGTGAACCTTGATTCAAGCTACTAAACCCAATAAACCCCTATTCAAGCCAGTAAACACTGATTAAAGCTAGTAAACTCAATGAAGCCTGATTCAAGCTAGTAAACTCAATGATCCTTGATTGAGGCTACAAAACTCAAAAAACCTCGATTCAAGCTAGTAAGCTCAGTGAACCCTGATTCAAACTACTAAACCCAATAAACCCCTATTCAAGCCAGTAAACACTGATTAAAGCTAGTAAACTCAATGAAGCCTGATTCAAACTAATAACTCAATAAACCTTAATTCAAACTATAAAACTCAAAAACCCCAGATTCAAGCTAATAAACTCTGTGAACCCTGATTCAAGTAAGTAAACTCAAAAAATCCTGAGTCAAGCTAGTAAACTCAAAAAATCTTGAATTAAGCTAGTAAACTCAATAAACCCTCAGTCAAGCTGGTAAATAAACCTCGATTCAAGCTGGTAAACTCAATAAACTTTGATTCAAGCTGGTAAACTAGGTTAGGTTGAATAAGGTTCAATTCAATAAAATTAAATTGGGTTCGATTCGATTAAATCGGATTGGGTTTAATTCGGTTAAATCCTATCAACGGTGACATGATTAGATCAACGACTATAATACATCGAAACAAATTGACATATAAGTAAATTATTTTTTCTATTGGGTCCAATTAGGTTCTTATGGATAGAGTTTGATTTGATTAGAAATTGGGTTCAGAAATTTGTTTCAATCAAACCCAACTAAAAAGTAACTAAATAAAATGTTAGAAAGAATGCAGCAAAGAGTTTTAAAAAGGCCGTTTATACTTGAGTAGTCCACACCTGAGTACATCGTTCTACAAGAGACAGGAAAGGAGAGAATGGAAGTACTAACAGGGGAGAGAATGGCGAGCCATGAGTGGAAAATGAGAGAAAGGGATGAAGAAAACTGGATAAGGATTGTATTGCTAAAGAGAATGAAGGAGGGCAGAAAGGAAAATAAATATTTCAAAATTGGGGACGAGCAGAATAGAAATATACTAATGAGAAGGATGTTCGGTAAAAGAGCTGGAATGGTCAAATCAAATATAAACAATTCAGAAAGCCAATTGTAACAGAAAATGCAAAGAAATCTGTGAAGACTATGGAGAAAGCGTTTCAGCGAGAGGGTTAGGGATAGATACTGAGGACAATGAAGACGAAGCTGGTTGGAGCAGGAAAATTGACTGCTGATAAAGATTGTTTTTTTTACATCTAATTCAATACAAATCGACTAATTAACACCATAAACAAATACAAGATTACGAAAGCCAAAAAAATCTAATTCTAATTCCATTAAACCTAACTTAATCCCATTAGTTTCTATTCAGTTACATTAAATTGGATTTAATTAGGTTGTTTTGATTTTAATTTGCAATCTATCCATCTATCCATAGAAATCGACACCAAATTACATTTACAACTTAATCCCATTGGGTTCAGCACAGAGATCCTAAGCATCCCCACAAAAAATCTCTTACAAATTTCTTCAGATAAAAATCAATTTTTTTCTTCATCATCAGGTAGTAAATAAAATTTCTTTATTCCAAAAAGAGTTTCTTCCAAACTAATTCTAATAAAACCAACCAACAGACTTTTCTTTTCAATTCAGAATGATTTCTTCTACCTTCTGGAGGTTGTCATTTCTTCCTAAATAAACATTTCTTTTAATCTGCATATAAACCGATTGAAGTCAATACAATAAATTCAAGAAGACGTGTACGTGTACATCGAGCGTGATATATATCTCTCCTAATAGATTCTTTATTTGTGCTAATGTTCACTGATTTAATTAAATATTTACGTACAGAGCTAGTAAAGTTTAAAGAGTGACTTGATATAATCTAAATATCTGTTACTGATTATTAAGGACTATATTTCTGAGCATCGGACATTGATTTCTGTAAGTAATGATTTCTTTTTTCAAGTGCTCCCCATTGCTCCCCTAATCTGATATAAAGCCATACGTGCGTTTATGTCGGTTAACTGTTTATTGTCAAGTGCCAACTGGAAACGCAAAGTAATCACATCACCTTGGATGAGGTTGGTCTCGTATCAACAGGGAAGAAAATGACATTACAAATAATGAGCTACTTAAATTAATGAATACCAGCCTAGATCAGTGTTAAATAAACTCAACGTTGAATATTGTTTATAAATTAGGAAGACGAGGAAACAATACTTTTATTATTTTTTTTGTATGCAAGATTTTTATTGTTTATCTTGAATCAGATATATTTTTTTGTTACACAACTGTTTCAAATCACTCGATTTTCATAGAAACTTTCAGTTGTTTTACGTGGTTAACATTCAATCGTTTTAATTTTTATAAAACGTAAACGAGTCGTACACTTTAAAAACTTTTAAAAATACTAAAATTTAAATTAAAATTAAAAAAAGGAAAGAAAACTGTAATGCCCGTCTTTAAATTTCATGTTAAATCTAATTTTTGGAAGAACAACCATTTCAAAAAATTATAATAAGTCATTTATCTTTCTTATATAATTGTGTTTTTCTTCTAAGAAAATTTAAAAAACGGCTTACATTAAGAAAACCTTTTTAAAACGTGCAGCCGCCACCACAAATAAAGGAAAATATTTTAAAAATCTTAAATGCACTTCAAATTTCGTATTAAATCTAATTTTCTGAAAAATAATTTTAAATATTAAAAAAAAAAAATTTAAATGTCATTTAAAAACGAAATTAAATTTTACAAAAAGGTTTTAAACGTACAATAACTTTAAAAAAGTTTGAAAGCCAGGGGGCAGGCTAAGTTTCGTATTAAATTAAATCTTCTGAAGAACAAAAACCTTTATTTAAATATTTAAAAAATAATAACAAATGTCGTTTATTTTTTAATATTTTTTATTTCACTGTAATATTAAAAAAAAAATAGAATTAAATTAATTAAATAAATTAATTAATTAAAACACATTTAAACCTGGAGCCCCCCACTACAAATCAAGGAAAATAAAGTAAAAGATGTTTAAATGTGAATTTAAGTTTCGTATTAAATCCAATTTTCTGAAGTACTACAATTTTTAATAAAATTGTGAAAAATATCATTAGTCTTTATTTAATTAAAATTAAAAAACTAAATTCAATTAAAAAAAAAATGTACGGGCAGCTCACACTAAACTGTGGAAAATAATTTTAATTACAAAACAAATGATTTGATCTCAAAAAAAATGTACGAATTTTAAAATAATCTGGGACACAACACAAAATAATATGAATATAATCATTTAACGCTTCAAATGGGGTTGTTTAGAAACAAATCAAGTTCATAGAACTAAGGGAGGGAAACAGAAAGAACTAAAAAGTAGAGGGGATACAAATAAAATTTTAATTTTTTTAATAAAGTTAAAATTGACGAACGTATTTAATTTATTTTTTAATTTTTTTGACGGCACAACGAACAACTAAAAAATTAGTATAAAAATTAAAATCTAACGAAAATTAAAAATAATATAACAAGGGGAACATTTTTATTTTTTTAAAACAAATCGATAATTGTGAAAAAAGTAAGATGGTTGCAAAACATTAATTAACGCACGAATCTAAAAACATATTTTTGTGCAATTAAAAAAAATTGAAAATAAAATTTTCAAAGGGGGCACATTAAAAAATATATCTTTAGGAAAGGAAAAGATTCTATAAAGCGTTTTCATTTGTTTTTTATGCAGCGTTAGGTGCCTATTATAATTTTTCATTTTTTTTTAAATTCGTTTTGCGATTTTGCTTTTCTTTAAATTTATTTATTTATGTTGTTCTTATGTGTTAGTTATTATTTATAAAGCGCGTAATTGGAGTTTTCGCATTCATTTTCTTTATATGAATGCATTTGTTTTACTTTTTTATTTTTGTTTCAGTCTTCATTTATTTTTTTCTTCTTTCTGTTTGTTCTACAACTGTTTCAAATAACTTGATTCTCAGTTTTAGAAATTTTCAATTGTTTCATTTTAGTTTTACGTGGTTTCACGATTCCATAAAATATTGTTTTCATTTGTTTTTATGCGACATTAAATATTATTATTTAATTTTTTCGTTAGTTTAACAAGCTTCTATTGTTTTCTTTATGTTGTTATTATAGCGCGTGGTTGGAGTTTTCGCTTTCATTTTCTTTGCATGAATGCACATGTTTTTCTTCTTTTAAAGTATTGATTTATGTTTGATTTCTGTTTGTTTTCGAACTGTTTTTTCACAATTGTTTCAAATCACTTGATTTTCAGTTTTAGAAACTTTCAATTGTTTCGTTTTAATTTTACGAGGCTTGTTCATTTTTTTAATTTTTGCAAAATGTAAAACTCCTTCATTTTAGAATTTTTGATTTTTTGTATTAGTTTAAATTTTTAATTTATTTAATTTTTGTTTTAGTATTCTAGTGACGATTTTTTTGATTTTTCGCTTTACGTTTCCATAAAATTTTCTTTTGTTTTACATATTTGCAACGTTATTAGGTATTACTGATATGATTTCATTTTTTCGTTTGTTGTACGATTTTCTATTGTTTTTGTCTTTGTTAATTATTTTATTTTTATTATATGTTATTATTAAAGTGCGTGTTTGTGCTTTTCACTTTAATGTTTATGTTAGTCTTGATTTATTTTTTTTTCTGTTTATTTTACAACTGCTTTGTTTCAACTGCTGTTACAACTGCTTTCTTTAGAAATTTTCGTTACATTTTCAGTTTTTTTTTTTACCTTTACATAATTATTTATGATTGTCATTATTAAAGCACGTGTTTCGTCGATAATCATTTGTTTTAAATCGTGTCAAATCTAAAACGCACGTAATTTCTTTTATCTGTTGTTTTTGGTCTTTTTTAGATTTTTGCTGATTTCAAGGATTTAGTAATATTTGCATTTAAAAAAAAAATATTTTTATAATCATAATCAATTTTCTGTGGATTTTGCATTTCTCTTAAATTTTTAAAATTTGGCGCTCATGTTTGTACGATAAACAAATGAAACTTGCAATTAATTTTTTTTTATTTATTTTAATGACTAAGTAGGTACTTTAAGTAATGACACCTTTTGAAAAAATATTTATCTTCAAGTCGACTGAACTCTAAACGGATTAATACAAAATCGTCGTCATTTTAAATAGACTGGGGTGTGTTAGATGTTATCTGCGCGCGTGGGATTGTAAGATACGCACGAACGAAGCGTTATAAATAACCCACGTTCGTCCGAAAAGAAATCTTTTATTACAAACGTCGTTGTTCTATTCTTAACCACGCTGTATACATTACGGGATTTTAAAACAAACTGGATGGGTTTGTGCACTTAAAGCGTCGCTTTTTCACGAAAGTTCGATGCTTTGTTGTTTTTTGAAATTTATGAATTCACGTCTAGACACGCTGTCGCTGCTCACGCTCTTCGTTGATAAATTACCATGTCCGATTTATTTTTCTTTCGTTTAATTTTAATTAGCGACGCAACTTTTTTATTGTAATCTTTTCGAATTAAGAAAACGATCTTCTGATGTTTCATTGTTGCACATTACGATCTTGCGAACTTTCACCGTGTCGTGTGAACAAATCGAACAATAAAGTACAATGGGTCGGGGCGTTTTAATTGGTTCCGGTCTGAAATTCGACTTCGTTTATTTAAACAACGTCTTGTGTAATAAAGAATTCGAATTGTTTTATTCATTTTATTCCACAGCAATATAAAATCTACACGGGACGAATTTTAAACACAGTTATCTACATTTAAAATAATAATAATTATAAACGAGAAAAATAAATAAAATAAATAAAAAAAGTAACACAGTTATCTTGTTAAACAACGAAAACAGATAATAATTTGAAGCTGTTAAGTCATTTATGAATTTGATGAACAATAATGGACCAGTTAATTTTTGCGGCACACCGGATGTTGCATCAAACATGCTTCAAACGCGCAACGCACTGTTCATATACAGCGTGATTTATGAAGTTATATACAGTTATATACTTAGAACCGAATGTCCATATAAAAAATGACATGACTGATAACTATGAAGAAATTGAATCTATTTTTTAGGTGCCAACAGCAATAGCACTGAAGATGTTCATTGCGAGAGTGGACGAAACGTCAGCAAAAAACAGCCAACAATTTTGATTTTTTTAATGTTTTTAAAATTTGATTTCAATAATTTATGATTATGTGACGTCACACAACTCGTTTTAACATTTAGAATCACGTGATTTTATGTGCATCTTTAATTTCAAACTTTAATTTACAAGCAATAACCTACTTGCAAAAAAGGATAGGATATAATGATGAAATATGGGAATGGTGAATTCTTTAAATAAAAGAATAAAACAAAAGAACGTAACGAAAATTTAAATCTAAACCCAATTTGAACATTTTTATTCTTTTTATTCCACAAACAAAAAAATTGCAACCAACAATTTTTGAAAAATGTTTTTTCTCGTTATTCTTTTTTTTTCATTATTGAGCCCAAAGTTCAGAGAACTTGATATTGAGAGGGAACTTTGATTGCGGCGTTGTATAATTAATTAAAGCAAGTCGGCCTTGTAATATTCAATTCTTTTTTGCAAAGCGAGCTTCATTTGTTTTTAATATTTCAAAAAATAAACGAAGTGCATTTTTTTATACGATAAATTTGTAATTCGAATGTTTAGTACAACACGCTGTATGCAGAGTGATTGATTTTTTACAATAAATATTTTGTTTCTTTATTCATTTTTTTTTTATTAGTTTTCACGCACTGTATCTAGCCTGCGACTCGAAAAACAATTGTATACAAAGAAAAACAAATTAGAAGCAGAATCAAAAATATATTTTTATTTATTTCTTCGTACAATTTGATAATAATTAGTCAAGTTAGCCGTGACGTTGTTACGAGAATACAAACAGATTTAATTTATTTTGAGATTTTGAGCTTTTACATTATTATTAGTTACTAAGATTGTGTTTTGTTTTCTATATATTATGTATCATGAAATAAAATAAATTCATTGATTTTCCCCAAACAATTTCACAGCCAACTTGATAAATAAGTTTTGATGTTGCCATCTTATTTGTTAAACAAAAGAAAACAAATCAAATATTTTAGTCAGAATTTAATTTTAATTTTTTCCTTTTAAAATTGTAACCAAAAATAAAATGTTCAAATTAAGAAATATATTTATGCAACTGCGGTTATTTTTTTTTGTTTTATTAAACAAAGAAAACAAATCAAATATTTTACTGAAAATTAAATAAGCTTTAAAATTGTACGCAAAAATACAGGGTGTTCAATTTAAGAAATACATATATGCATGTCACTGCTGTTCGTTTGTTTTTTAGCTACAATTCTTAAATACCATATAATGAATATTGAATAAATGAAGGTTAAACAAAATATTTATTGGAGACCGTCCTGTAAATTCTCGTATTGATAAAAAAAAAAGATTGTGGAATCCTTAACCTGAAGCAAGGTTTTTTGTGAACTTTTATTATTATTATTTTGTTATAATTTCAAAATGAATGAAGAAATAATAGATTCACTAAAATTTGAGTAAGTCCCCGCCCCCGGACGAAATAACAAGTTATATGTACTTTTTCTATAAATGTGTTAATACTACTTGTAATTTTCGATTACGGATTGAACCCAACGCAAAAATGTAATGAAAAATCAAAAAAAAAAAAAAATGAAGCGGTTTTTATATTTATATTTAATTTTTTTCAAAGACAACTCAGACAATTGAAAATAAAAAACATACGTTTACAGTTAACTGTCAATTATTTTCTGTTTTATTTATTTTCATAGCTAAATATTAATAAAAGTAAAATCTAATTAAGTAAAACGTGAAATTTGTACTCAAACTTAAAATAAGTTATAAAAGCTGATAGTTAAATCGAGATTAGAAAACCAGTTGACGTTTTAACTGTTGATTATTAGCTGTCAACGACAGTTTATAATAAATATATATAGACAAACTTCTTCGTTTTAACAGTCCAAAGGTTATTTAAAAAAAATTGTTCTAAACTTTAAAAAAATTAAGTTAAAAACTTAATAGAAATACTTCACACGCTTTCAATTAATGAGCTGTCGTCATTAACAGTCGTCTAAGTGCTTTCTAGTTATTTCAAAGTTTGAAAACCATTTTAAATTCAAAGTTAATAAAAATTAAAAGTTTATCATTGACAGTTAAAAGAATTGGAGTTTCAAAGTTCCAAAGTTAAAGTTTTCGAAGTTAAAAGATTTGTAGTTTAGAGTCACTTTGCGAAAAAATGTGTATGTATTGCGAGTTAAAACAGTTAAAACTTGACTTAAAAATACACAGTCACATTCTTCGCTAATGATTAATTCATTAACTGTTGCCAAGCAATAAACCTTATAATTTTGCATTTACAGTTAAGACTCAGCAACTTCGATAGGCAGTTGAAACTTGTTTAACAATAAACAGACAAAATAGAAAAACCAAAAAAAAACTGAAACAAATGAAGTTAATAAATAAACGTAAAATATAACTAAATAAATTATGCAAACGCAAAATCTCCCAATCAATTCAAAAATGTCGATTTTGTCCGTTTACAAACTAGGATATCATAAAAAGACCATTAGTGAAAAAGTCTATAAAAGTTGGGTTGGTAGGTACGTGGGGGGAGGCCATAAAACATTCGTAATGGACGACGTCAAAAGTGCCGTGCAGGGACAGATTGTGTGGCCGACTCGGGTGCATATCGATCGCGTACGTGTACGAGAGAGACGATCGCTGTTGAAAGGAGAGGACGTCACGATCGTGGTTCGTTTGTTTTGGGGCGAAAGGGCACCTGCACGTTGTTAAAGATAATTGACTCATTAAATATTACCGTTTAATTGACGCCTCTTTGCTCGTGACTTTGATTTTATTTTCGAATTGTTTACCAACAATGACACTTTATTTATTTATTAATTAGATACACGTTTGCAACAAGAAAAATGTAAAAAACACAAAAGAATTAAATGGATTAAAAGGAATTCAAATATTTATTATTATTATATATTATTATTTATTATTAAAAAAAAATCATATTTGTTGACTTTTTATTTAGTTAAAAGTATATGTTTGACATTAATTAATTAACAATAATAATAATAATAATCAGTATTTATTGATGATTCACTCAAGTACACAAAAACTAACGTAAACCATTCTCAGAATCTTGTAAAATTTTAATTTCTGACGTTTTAACAAACAACAAAAATTTGACAATTTTAATTCAGTGATAATAAATAATAATAATAAATATCAGGTGAAACATCATGTATAAAAAGTAAATCGTAAGCTTCCGGGGACGTTGTAAATTAAAATACATAATCTGACTGATAATCGCTGCATTCCAAAAGCAAGAGCCATGAAGATGTTCCTCACGATAATGGACGAAACGTCGAACAAAGAGCAACTAACGCGGTTCTATCCCGAAAACCAACCTGTATACCTGTATATAATTTATTGGGATTTTGTATATGACGTAGACCTGATTTTAGGCTACAATTAGTTGATAATTGTATATTTTTGAAAGATATTTTAGAATAGTCAATTTTTTTAAGAAAAATTTAAGTAAATTGTTTCCAGAACAAAAGCCGTTGGCAAAATTAAATAAAAAATCTCGTATTAATTTTTTTCCCATTAATTTTATCTACATTTAGAATAAAACTGATAGAATTAATTAAATTTAATTAATTACATTTTTTGAAATATTATTCCATTCCCAGGACTTGAACATGAACCAAACAAAACCCCATATCTGAATACAAGTTCCCATGATCAATTTTCGTATGTGGTAAGGATTTTATTTTCCATGTTCAACATTTTGGAAAAATTCTTTGTCAGTTCCTTTTGTTGACATTTTTTTCTGATTTCTTTCAATTTATTTTCGTTGAAACAGAAAAAATATTTTTATATAATTTTAGTTTGCCTTCGGTCTTTCTCGTCATAATTCTTATTTTTTTGTTTGTATCTTATGTCCATTTTCTTTTGTTATAATTAGGATTTAATTGCCTTTTTGTGTCTTTTTTATTTTTTTTATTTCATTTTTTTATTAACTTTTCAACTTAATTAGTGCTAAGGTTTCTATTTTCAACATTTTGAGAAAATTCTTCTTCATTTGCTTTTTTTGACATTTTCCCCTACATAAAAATATTTTTGTATAATTTTAGTTTGCATTTTCTCATCATAGTTCTTATTTTTTGTTTGCCTTCTTATTGCCCATTTCCTTTTGTTATGATTAAGATTTATCTGCCGTTTCTTGTTTTTTTATTTAGGTTTTATTTAAATTTTTTTAGAAAACTTTCAACTTAATTGGTGCTAAGGCTTTTATTTTCCATTTTCAACATTTTGGGAAAATTCTTCTTCATTTACTTTTGTCAATATTTTCCCCAATTTCTTTAAATTTATTTTTGTTAAAACTGAAAAAAGCATTTTTGTATAATTTTAGTTCTTATTTTTTTGTTTGTCTTCTTATTGTACATTTTCTGTTTTTATAATTAAGATCTATCTCGCCTTTTTGTGTTTTTTTATTTAGGTTTCATTTAAAAATTTTTTTATTAATTTTTCAACTTATTTGGCGCTATGGTTATTATATTTTCTTTT
>JAFFZR010020224.1:0-14231 GCA_018397195.1 Lethrus apterus | reverse complement strand
TTCGCCACTAAGACTTGAGCTCAGGACCTTGAGGTTGCTAGCCTATTCACTAAGCCACTAGACCAGTAATCCCATAATATAACCCCATTTAAAAATAGGTACTAATAATAATATGAACGAACTAAGAGAAAATGTTATATAGTGTGTTAATTCTGTATCAACGTCAGTTCGGAGTGTTTCATAGCGATGTCAATTGTGTATTGCGAATTGACGGACGTCAATTTGAAGATTCAATATAAGTCTGACCTTGAAAAGTATGAATTTTTCAAACATCTCTATGAAAATTAAAAATTGGCCATACATGTTATATATTGTAGAAAAGGGAAAAAAATATCTTTTTATTTAAGGCACAGCCAACTATGAGTTCCATATAAAAAATTATAACTTTATGTCACAACTCGAATTTGGAGAACTTTTTCAAAAAACTTACAACGCCACTGCATTCTCATCAAAAAAGTGCCTGAAGAACGTGGACATTATTTTCCTTCATTTTTCCTAATAAGCAAGATATGGCCATAAAACGAAAACTGGAAAAATCGAATTTTTGCGCATAACTCGAAAACAAAAGACGATATCCAACTTTGGTTTTCACCACTGAATTTTTCTCCAAAAAAGCGATCGAGGATGGTGGGGTAATTTTTTTGTATCTCTTATGGTTATTGAAATTCCCTATTAAAACATCGAAATTTGCCCACCTGTACATATAGAATGTATCTGCAATATAAATTGATTTATTGAAGTTTGTTTTCACGAAAATTAAAATATCTGTAATCTCTTGATTTATATGTCGTAATTAAAGACAAAATTAGCAGCAAATAAACATTTACAACTATCAACAAATGTTGGCCAGAATTTACGTGTTCAGCCAATAAATACAAAAATTGTTTATCAGAATAGGAAACAAAACCAGAACAAATGAAAATTCAGGGCATCAGATTTCACTTTAAAGAAATAACTTTTACAAAATATGAACTTATTTGTTAAAATTGGAAATTGAGTTTTTTTATTATTGAATATCATCGAGTTATTATAGAAGAAAATTTTAATAATTTAAAACACAAAAAAAAATCAAGCAATCAACGTTAGAAAATGCGAAACACTTAATTTTCGGTTTGTATGTACTACAAAAGATTCACCCACAGAGAATCGGCCGTTTATGGTCAAAAACTCATTATGAAGATCAATTATTCTCGACCCAACATTGTAACTATGTACATGGAACATAAATATCTTTAAATCATTTTAAATTAAGCATTAAATCACTTAGGAATTAAGGAGTATAATTAATTAAGTAGTTAAATTAATGCTTAAGTATTACCAAAGAAGAAAATAAAATAATTCATTCCTTGATCATTCGTGACAATGTAGGTAGTTTGATATACTTTTTATAGTTTTAATAAACTTAATTGTAAAACATTTTTTTTTTTACAGTTGTACATATTTTTATTGTTTTAGATGAAATGTTGTGGAATGAATGGACCCGAAGATTGGCCAAAGATTACCGGTAATAACACATTACCACATACTTGTTGCCCGAATACACAGAATAATGGATCTTGCACAATCACTACAATCAACAATTATAAAACGCCATGTCTTGAGAAATTGAAGAAGGTCATTATGAAATATGCTTCTTTGGTAACTGGTGTCGCAGTAGGAATTGCTTTGGTTCAGGTAACCCTTTTAAATATACACTTCTCCAAAAAATTAACGCACCACCAAAAAATAATCAAATTTTTGAAGTTAATTTGGCCTAGACCATGTGTCCGATTTCAACGATTTTTTTGCATGATAGGTTTTTTATTCAAAAATGTGAATGTACTATTGTTTTGTCAATTTTTTTTTATGTAATACAGTGTGTAACAATTGCGACTTGTTTTTTTTTTCATAAAATTTGTAACACCCTGTAACGTTCAACAGGTACACCAGCAAGTTAGAATTCATATCGTACTCTAGCCTTATCGTTAACATTCTCGTTTTTGATTCACTTTATTATGTCTATTAGTACCTGAAAAACAAGTTTATAGCATTATTATTATTAGTTTATAGCAAATTAGTGAGGAAAGCATGTAATTTGAGACTTAAGAGTTCGTGCTCGAGGTCCAGCTTTAACTACAGAGCAACGGAGGGCTAGGCTAAATTTTGCCAGAGAACACTTTAACTGGACAGAGGCTCAATGGGAACGTGTGTTATTTACAAACGAGTCCCGATTTTGTCTTTGCAATAATGATAGACGTCTCCGTGTATACAGACGTCCCAATGAACGATATTCTCAATCCAATTTCTCCAATACATTATTTGGGGGCGGATCTGTGATGGTCTGGGAGGGTATTTTTTGACATGTTATGCTATAAAATTGTGTTTTTCCGTTACTAATCGAGATAATAGAGTGAATCAAAAACGAGAATGTTCAAAATAGATAAGGCAATTGCCTGATACTAATCTTAACTTACTAACTTACCTGTAGAACTCCAGAGGGTGTTGCAAAATTTATAAAAAAAAACACATAACAATTGTTACACCCGATATTAATAAAAAATAAATTTCTATGAAACGGCAAAATCACACTAACTTTCTCGAAAAAATAGTCCATCATACAGAAAAAGAATCATTGAAATCGGACACATGGTCTAGATGCATTAACTTCAAAAATTTGGTTATTTCTTGGTGGTGCGTTAATTTTTTGGAGAAGTGTATTTTGTAATATCCTATAAAATCATAGAATTTGGCAGTAGGCTGTATTGCCAAAAATTAATCTTTTTAGGAATATTGTTTTTTTTTCATTATGCCATAAGTTCAAAGAACTTGTCAGAGCCCGAGATGTCTTATTGTAGTCATGACCATTTTAGAAATAAATATTTTACCTATTCTGGCATATGTTGCATGGGATAGGAAAACTTGTATATTGAAAATTTCTATCTCTAATTTCCAAAATCCTAACTATGATTTGAACCATACTCTTTGAAGTTAACAGCTTACTGACTAAGCTACTAAACTAGCTAAACCATTTATCCTATATTACCCTACCTTGGTATGATTAAATAACAAGAAGCATATTCGATTTACAGCACTGGTTGGTGACTCGTTTTGAGAGACCAGAGGTCTGTGTAATGTCATAACATAAACGAACACAAACTGATCAGCGGTCTGTGTTCTGGTTCCTTTTGTCCAACATATCTAATGTTGAACAAGGACAGAATCATACCACTTTACGAACCATTCTCAAACTATGAACGGTCAGTCCTTGACAGACCAGTGAGAGACCATTTCTGATATGACGTCATAAGATTCTAAAACAATCACGGTTAAACATTCAAGTTTTTTTATATACTTAACATGTCAAAAATTTTATAAAAATGTGTACAACTTTATTTCAGCTCATTGGTGTTGCATTTGCATGTGTACTGGGACGTTCAATTCGGAAAGAGTACGAAACAGTTTAAGGTAAATTATTATACCTTTTATCGTAACATGTTAACTATATTTTTTATTATTCTGTCCACATTTTATTAAGATGTACACCGTGTTCGAATAAGCACTACTAAGAATAGTATTGCATAATACGAAATTTATTTTTTTTTCTTGAATAAAATGATATTGATACCTATTCTCACAAATGTTGTGATATTTTGTTGTTGATTAAGTTATTTATAACTATTCTTAGTGACCATAAGTTTATGCATTATTCACACAGTTCCAGCACCGACTGATTTATATATATGTACTTTTATATAAATATTTTACACCACAATTTTGTATTTAGTAATATTAAGCAGGGCTTGAGAAATAGACTCACTCACTCATCTATATCGCGTAGAATTAGACAAAATATTTAATATTATGGAGCGAATGTTTATGTTAACAAAAGTGTTGCTACTTGCGACTTGGAGAATAAAATCACCGATTTCATTAGTTTTAGAATAAGAAGTTAAATGATAAATGGGAGAAAATTCTGAAAGAAGTCACATAGAGAAAGAACGAGAGAGGTATGTTAGTTTAGAGTGGACAGATGAGGAATTGACAGAAGTTAGAGTGGAAAACGTGACGATTGAGGTGCCTTATGTGGATGATAAAGTAAGAAAATGGACAAGTACTCCATAACTGATGATTACATTTGTTCAATTTAAAAACATTGTGAGTGTGGCATAATTTATCGAGTCCTGCAAATAAGTATATTCATTTGTATGACAGAACAATAAACAACCGCGAATGTCCAATGTCTTAAGTAGTTATGCATTCAATCAAACTCAAGTCAGTGCTTTTACACAAATAGCCAAAGTAATGAATATGCTTATGTTCTAATTATATGTTTTATTTAGCATTGTTATTTCTTGTATTTGTTGATTTCATTGTATAGTATTTATCAGCTCTTCAATATGAATGCATTTCGCAATAAAAATATATTTTTAGACAAAATCAAACTTTTTATGCCAAATTAATCTAAAGTCAATCATTCATAAGACCTTTATATAAATATTGATATTTATTTTTTAAGTTATTTATTTTTATTACTAATTATATATTGTAATTATATGAACTGATATTCACTAGTTGTTAGTTACACTAGAGTATATATTTTATAATGAAATATAATCAGATAGTTAGAGCTCCTAATTATATACAACGGAATATTTAATATGAAAATGTGTCAAAAAGTAAAATCCAGTAAATGAAAATAATATATATCATTATGTTTGCCATTTAAATAATGTTAAATAATACACTTCAAAGACTATATTGATGTTAAATGCATATGTATAGGAAAACATTCAATAAAGTGTTGTCTTGCAGCTGTAGTAATTTTATCACCAGACGTCAATCGGAGATTACCTTGATATTTATATTCCCTTCAGACTGCATATTTACATAATTGTTTTCAGTTTCAGTTGTTTTGTTACATTCTAAATATAAAATAAGCTCTTCAATTAGCTTACTACTAATATGGGCTTCTCTCTATCCCTAGTATTTATTTCTTTGCAGAGGTTTAATTCTTTACAAATACACAATATTTACGTACTAAAACTTTATTGTTACATTTATAATTAAAACCATATTACTAGAAGAATAGTCCGTATTCTCGTTTTAATTTAGTAAAAAAATTATACCTTACAGAAGCAGTATATAAAATCAACTGTTTTAACAATGCCTATTGTGATTGTACCAAATAGACTTAAATTAAAGCAGTTGATGTAGTTCTGCGTAAGCAATCTACGCATTATATAATTGCACACATTGCACGAACATATCTGCAGAAACATAAAAATTTTTTATAACAAAAGTTCGCACAAGAAAACCCATGATGTGAGAGTTGCTTCTTCTTACACTTGCTTATAGCAAGTTAAAATCATAAATACACATTGTTTATTGTCTATAATAAAAATTATTTATAACCCAGGAACTTTATTTACTGTCTAGAAACGTTATATTAAATTAAGGTGTTTTGGCCACTCTTAATGTACAAGGGTTCATTCATCTACACTATAAGAAACCTAAAATATACTTAACTGTGTAGATGATTACGACAATTCAAATATGTATCCAGTGCAACTCATTTCATATAAATATCCAAATTACATTTTCAGACTGAATACCATTTCTGTTAATATCTTTGTATAAAATAAAACTATACCTTATATCACGATACACATCATATTTAAGTCCAACCTGTCAAAGGATATAATTGCCAAATACTTTCCTTTCAAATTAAAAACAGCACATATTTCAACATCGCCTTCTAATTGATTTTCAAAATGATAAAAACCAACAATAAAGTATTTTGATTTAGTGGCACGATCGATAACATTCAAGTAATTGGTAAAGCTTGATAGAAACTTGTTAAATTTTGCATTATAAACTTTTTAGGATATAAATATCTGAATAATTAAGATATTCAAGCCTTATAGATTTAATATATTAAATTGAAGTAAAACACAATTAATGTACATGTGACTTTAAACATGCATATGCAATTGAAAAAACCCTTGCACAATATAAATTAAAAAAATAATATTTGGTAACTTAAGTTCTTACTTTCATTAACAAGAAAACAATTCCTTAGGTTACTGGAGATATTCTTCCATTTGAAACATGGATTTATTAAATAAATGGGTCTTATTCTACACATATGACTGTTGAAGCTCAAATTTAACAAAAATTTGATCTTACGATTATGAAAATCATCCCAACTTAAACACACACAAGTATTAGATGAAATGCAATGTTACAATTACTTTTTCATATTTTTACAAAAAATTCTTGTGGATCTATTAATCTATTAATTGTTAAAGCTTTTTATACAGCTTTAGAAGAGAAATGAAAAATTAACTGTAATATTCTTAATTTTTGTTAAATTTGACTCGACAACGAACATAAAACGATCACAAAATATCAAACAGCATCAAATGACAGAACTACAACAAATATTCAACTGAAAGAGGAGTATATTTATACAAGAAATCTTTCTTATGTCTACTTAAAAACACTTTCAACAAATATTTATGGAACACTAAAGACAGAAAACGAAGTTTATTATTCACGGATGAAATGTGGAGATGAAAGGACCAAATTCTGCCAAGATGGCGAGGGGAGACAACACTGAGAGAAACAGCAGCTGGAACTCAATCACGTAGCATAACGTTTCGTCCACATCCGGGCAATACGATCATGCTCTTCACGATTTTGGAGATATTGAGTTGCTATGCTGCCTACCAATGGATCCGCTACAAAGAAAACAATAATAACTGAACCATAACTGAAATATGGAATTATCCGCGAAAGTAGCCATAATTCAAAATTAGAGTAATTTTGGTTTTAAACTGCCAACATACAGGGATTATCACTCATCACTTACAAAAAATAAATATATTTTCTGGACAAATTGATATGGACCGATTCTAAAAACATAACCTTAAGTTGTTGTTCTATTGCCAACCTACTATAAAAATGTTACATTGGACAGTTGTATTCTTAGGCTATGGGGAAAATATCAGTCACATAATGACAAAATGGAAAAAGTGTAGTCATTCAACAGGTTTAAGAAAGTTATTTCATGCAGACAGTTAACGTACTAGTAATTACTAATTGTATAAAAATGAGAATTATAGCAGTTGATCATAGATATTAGCGAAAACTCACAACAACGCACATGGTTAATAAGTCACGACCATGATCAATTGAATCGATGAGTGGAAGAAGGATGATATTCCCAAAAATTCGAATAACATTACACAGTCTTTAAACATTGATAACTGATAAACTGAGTGAGATTACATTTTGAACATTTTCCAAGAAATAGCTGATTTCATGGTCTACAATTTGTCAATCGATCGCTTTTCAGTAGACCTTATAGTTTGAGGAAGAAACAATATTTTTTCGTTTTTCTCAAAAGTGGGGTTTCAAGAATCTTATCCTTTTTCCACTCATCGATTCAATTGGTATATCCTTATATGTAATAAAAACTTACCTGGATTACAATCAGTTAATAATGAACAAATTGACAGTAGGACCTTAGAGATTGTTAAAGCAGGAGACCAGTTATCTTTTAATATGTCGAGACAAATTACACCTTGGCTGTTAATGTTGCAGTGGTAGATTCTTGTACGGAAAGTAACTTTTGGAGGTTTGAAGGGGTATTCTGGTGAGAAATGAATATCAAGGAAAAACACTCCCCCTTCGTACACAGAACCAGGAGGTCCCAAAATAGTAGACACCCACTCGTAAAAATTTTCTCCTTTAGGACCAGCACTACAATTGGGTGGTGGGTCCAATGTAATCTCGGCCAATTCTTTTTGAATACGTTTTGCTGAAGTGCCAAGTGCTTTCGACATTTTTGAATTAGGTTTAGATTCTTTTGCTTCAGGTTTTTGGTCTCCAACTGCTGTTTGACCACCTCGGCCTCTGCCAGATCCACTTGAACCAGCAGTTGACATTTTCTGAAATTAAATTAAACATCAATAATTAAAAATAGATATGTCAAAGCCTAAATCAGTTATGATTATTGAGTCAATTTATTTATCAATAACTTGGAGAGAAGATTCTACTTTGAAATTTGTAAGATACGTACAAATTTTAAGGCAAGAAAAATTATACTACATTAATATTTTATTCTGATTATATCATGAATGCTGCTGGCATTCCTATTATAATAAAGGTCATGAAAATCTAAATTATACAAACTTTTCAGAAATTATATGAGACTCAACAAAGATATTTACAAAATATTTTGAATTTTTAGTTGAAAAACAACTTATTTATAATGTCTTGTCTTCTAACATTTTGTGTTTTACATGCACAATCAACCACTAAAATTCACTTCAGTCTAATGTAAACAAGAGTAATTACTTATAATAAAGATCATGAAAATCTAAATCATACAAACTTTTCAGAAATTATATGAGACTCAACAAAGATATTTACAAAATATTTTGAATTTTTAGTTGAAATACAACTTATTTATAATGTCTTGTCTTCTAGGTTTTGGCAACATTTTGTGTTTTACATGCACAATCAACCACTAAAATTCACTTCAGTCTAATGTAAACAAGAGTTATATTAAAACTGTACAGGTAAATAAATTTGTTGTCCTATTATTGTTTACTATTAAAAATAAGTAAATTCCGAGACATTAAAAAAACAAAGAGAATAAATGAATATTAATAGAACAAAAGGTATTCCTATAAAATGTATTCCATACTAATTGCTAAATATCTCAATCAATTTTTTGCATTATTGTAAACAATAATAATAATAATATACAGTATAAGTACAGTTATGGATAATGGGTATTGTAAAGTATGATAACAACTTACAGTGCAATGGAGTTGCTATTGCTAAGAGCATTTGTACAGAACAGCACTGTTAATTTAAATACTCCTGCCAACAAACTGTATTAATTAGTCATCTGTATCATCAATGTCAATTAACCCAAACTAATTCTACCTATTGCAAATACAGAAAGCATTAAGATTATCATAAAGTAAGATAAGCTTCACAGTGAGTCAATATACATATTTATTGTTTTTGTCAGATTATAATTAAAAACAAACATACTGTACAAACATAAACTGACTTTTAATATTAAAACACCATTATGCTACAATTTCTAGAGCTACATTTTTTTAAAATAATAACTTAACCTATATTAGTATGCATATCTAGTATATATAAATTATGAATTAAAAAAATTGTGTGAAAACACAAAATTCTCTTAAACATATTACATGGTCATCCAAGTATGAAATTAACTGAGTATCATAAATAATTGTAAAACAATTCTTATTGTACATTGAATGTTGTTTTTGTAAACTATTTATGTATTAATTTTTAATTGAATTATTAGTTTAAATTTTAATATTTAGTGGAAAAATCAATGCCTTTTCCATGTAAAACTTTAGAACTTACTATTTATTACTGACAATGCAATGCCTCAAGGGATTTTATGGAATGTGACCCCAGTCAAACTCAAAATTGATTCCTGACAGCAACGTCGGCCATTTTGTCCTCTACACGTAATAGAAGCTTAAATACAATAATTTTTGATACAAAACTGTGAGAAGAACAACTGACACTACAATTAAAGCATTGTTATTGCAGAGATTTGTCAAATATGCACTTTTGTTTTACTATGTACAGTTGTTTTTTTCTCTCTGATAATACTAGAAGTACAAAGAAACTTCATACATTACATACACCAACATGTGTCTTATAATGTAAACTATTACAATAGACAAAAATTAATACTCACAGTTTGTTTTGCAAAACTTTACAGCTCAAAACAATACACACTCCCTTTTCACAACGTTTGGTTCATGGCGTAGCAGACAGATGAATCAGGAATGCACAACACAAAAAAAATATTTATTTTTATAATTTTAAGAAATTATAAATATCTTAACATTTTCAATCGAAATAAACCCTTTCTTATATTATTGTTCGTGTACTACAGTGGAAAGTATTAATACTGCATAACCACACATTGAATAAGTATAATATCAAAGAAAGATAATGTGATTTTAAAAATTCCGCCATCAGATGACATAAATTTTAGGGATTTTACATTTATCAACTTGTAACAAAAACATCAAGGTGTAAACTAACCTATAAAGTTGTTTATGTAAGGTTGTAATTTGTGAAGTGAGTTAGTTTAAAAATGGGTAAAAGACAGCATCAAAAGGATAAACTGTAAGTTTGCACGAAAACATACTATTAAATAAATAATTTTAACATTCCACCTTAGATATCTAACATATACAGAATGGACAACATTGTATGGTGGAAAAAAATCTGGCGAGAAATCATCAGAAGAAGAAGCTGCTTTTCGAAGATTGCCATTTGATCATTGTTGTTTATCTCTTCAACCATTCGAACATCCTTATTGTGATAGAGATGGAAATATCTTTGATTTACAAGCATTACTACCTTTTTTAAAAAAGTATAAAATTAACCCTGTCACAGGTGCAACACTAGAAATAAAATCATTAATAAAGTTACATTTTCACAAAAGTAATGAGAATGAATCGCATTGTCCAGTACTTTTTAAACCATTTACTAAAAATTCACACATCGTTACTATTGCCACTACAGGCAATGTATATTGCATGGAAGCAATCGAACAGTTAAATATTAAAAATAAGAATTGGAAAGACTTGATCACCGATCAACCATTCGAAAGAAATGATATAATAGTTTTACAGGATCCAAATAATTTAACAAAATTTAATATATCATCATTTCATCATGTGCAGAACAATTTGCGTGTAGAAACTGAAGGTTCATATTTTCATTTTCTTTAAATGTCTTTTTATTTAATTAATTTTATAGAGGAACTGGCAGAAAAATCTGATCCGACGGCTCGTTTAAAAAGTATTAACCCCGAGACTAAATATACTTTAGAAGAATTAAATAGAGATTATAAGGAACCTACAATAGAAATAAATAAGACAGTTACACATGAAAAAGCAGATAAGTTTAATGCTGCACATTATTCTACAGGAAGAGTTGCAGCGAGTTTTACCTCCACAGTTATGATACCTCAATTGACTCATGAAGCTGCTATTATCCATGAAGATCTTGTTAGATATGAAAGAGTTAAAAAGAAAGGTATATAATGTGTTATTGTACTAAACACATATTTGTGATACTTATATTTTTTAGGATATGTAAGACTTTTAACGAATCAAGGACAATTAAATTTGGAATTATATTGTGATACAATTCCGAAGACTTGTGAGAATTTTTTGAAACACTGCCAGTCTGGGTACTATAATGGAACAAAATTTCATAGATCTATAAGAAATTTTATGGTAAGTCATGATTATATTTTTGATGTCATGAGAGGTCAAATTTCCTAATGATTTTTGATCTATAAAGGCTTGTTCATTTATATTACTTCCAGATGTGTCTTCTTGCACAAGCACAATTTCTTGCTCTGACTACTCCAAACATAAGTGTAATATAAATGAACATGCCTATACACTAATATCCGTCATACAAGATTTTTGAAAGAATCTGCTTATACATACAGTCTTAAATTGTTTGCATAATATTATAATCAAATGACCAAAGAATTAAAATTAATCACAGATCCAAGGTGGTGATCCGACTAACACTGGTAGAGGTGGTAAATCTATATGGGGTACTAAATTTGAAGATGAATTTAAACCTAATTTATCTCATACTGGTAGAGGAGTTCTTTCGATGGCAAATTCTGGCCCAAATACAAATGGATCTCAGTTGTAAATATGAACATCACAAAATTAAAATTACGTGTTATACATTTTAATTTGTAGTTTCATTACATATCGTTCGTGTAAGCATTTGGATAACAAACACACTATATTTGGTAAGGTAGTTGGTGGCATGGATACGTTATCAGAAATGGAAAAAATAGAAGTGGATAATAAAGATAGACCAATAGAGGACATAATTTTAATTAAAGCACAGGTTTTTGTGGATCCATATGAGGAAGCCGATGAACAAGTAATTGTATAATTTATGTAGGTAATAAATTAATTATCACTGTTGTAGTTGGCTAAAGAAAGGCAAGAGGAAATAATAAAAAAACAGGAAGAGGAAGAAGCTAAAAGAAAAAAGACGGAAGCAAAAAAATCTTTAACTGTTTATAGGAGTGGTGTTGGAAAGTATATTAATCCAAATGTTACAAAAAGGTTTGTTTTATAATGTTAATAATATTAATTTATAAATACTTATTTTTAGTGATAAAAATGAAGCAAGTGATGAACCAACCAATAAGAAACAGAAAACTAATACATATAATTTTAATTTTAGTAATTGGTGAATTAATTTAAGTATTATATGTGTATTATAAATATTTTATAAATATACATGTTATTTTATACTTCTGATGAAGATTTATTAAGAGAATTATCCTCATGATGACGTGGACCAATGATATTTTAAAACCAAGATCACATGCACCAGAACAATCTTATACTGAAAAGATTGCATGGTGCTTTTCTTGCCGCAACGTCATAGGTTTTTGACCATGACAACTTTAAAAATACATTAAATGTCGTTTTGACAAACGTCAATGTTATAATTCATTCGGTTAATTCTCTAACCAAAGATCATTCGTACTCAAGACAAGATTTTCATTTATTACAGCAAGATTTTCATTTATTCACAATGATTGCTAAAGGTAATTAAACTCGACCAATTTCTTTGGAAAATTGGTCAAATTGGTCTCGTTTAATTACCAAGCAACCACTGCTCATAAGTGAAAATCTTTCCGACAAAAATTGAGAACTCATCATCTTACATTTGAAAAGAATGTTTATAATTTCCGGTGACTATTATGTATAATAATTTAAAAGACGAAACATTAATGGTTGTTTATTTAAAAATTGTTGTATACAACTGGAAATCATAATACAGTACTGTACAGTATTTCTAACGTTTGACCCATTGCTCCAGAGGCGCGGATTTTCACGAAGCCGTAAAAAGCTTACGCTTCGGACCTCATCTGTTTAAGGGTCCCGCGTTAGTATGAGAAAGTATTTCATTACATATTTCGATTACGGAGTAAATCGAACCCAACATGTAACAATATAAAATATTTTGAATTTCGATTACAGAGCAAACCCAATTCTTGACACTTTTAAAAATATTTAGTTGGGGTCAAAAGCCCAAATCTACCACTGATCACATTACTAGCATCGGCATAACTACTGTCTATTGGTCGCAAAGTAATTCGTAAATGGGATTGTATTTATAAAAATTAAATTATTGGCCTATTTTGTTAAACTATCAGATGAAATCTATTTGGATCTTTTGAATGCACATATTATCTCTAGGACAAGGGCAGATACTAGAGGCTTTCAACAGGATAGGGCTCCTGCTCATTTCAGTACGTGATGTAGGACAATTGTTAGATTGCTTCATGATAACTGGATTGGGCGAAGAGGTATCAGCCTGGCTTGCCGTAGGGGTAGCGACTACATGGATGTAAATGGTCAATTGCTCCCAAAGAGTAGTCTTTTTTGGCGAATCGCATCCAAGATCAAACCAAAGTTTTTCTGTTCTACAACTTAACTAAATGCTAAAATAACGCCTTGAAAAAGTTGCTTCTTATTTTTCTAGTTTTCTATAATCCTAATTATATTTTCGAGAAGTCTATAGGTCTGTTCCAACAAACGATTCGGAACGATACAGAACGATTTCGAATTTCATTTACTTGAAGTTAGTCACAAATGACTGAAGAAGACTTAAAACTCATCTAAGGGCTACAGTGAGTTAAAATAGACTGAATAGTATAGCTGTATTACATCTAGAACCAGATGAAATAGCTAATAAGCTTATTCAAAAAACCATGGTACAGTCTAGGTCAGATAAATGTAGTACAACCTCAAATTTCTGTTATGTCAAAATTTTACAAATTTTCCTACTGAGATGAAATATAAGTTAAAAGTAAATAATAAGTTAAAGGTAAAAAAATTTGTGTCAAAAATTATATTTGACTTTTAATAAATTATTAAACGAAAAGCTGATTTTGACATTGACATTAAAAGGTAAAATTACACCATAAAAATGTATTGAACATATATAGTGAGATCGAAAAAAAGATTAGTCAAAGTAAGCCATGAACAAAAATCGGCATGTCTTTACTGAAACCACTATTTATTTCTTAATGTCAAATTGACGTTTGTCAAAAATGTTGTCCAAACAAATCAAAGCTTTTCTTTTAGAATTCTGTTTTTGAAATGGAAATAAAACAG
>JAFFZR010020222.1:0-11635 GCA_018397195.1 Lethrus apterus | reverse complement strand
ACATGCTTTGCACCAAAATTTTGAAATAGCAAGGGTCATCTACTCGGTTTGGAGCATTTCGCTTTTTGTTAGTTACAGACCCGGTAAAAAAAATGAAAAAGTTTGAATATTCAGAGCTCAATAACTCGGGAAGTAATGATCAGAATTCAAAAATTCAAACACGTCTGTAAAGCCCATCGATTGCTCTTTCATTTGAGATACGCGATGGGTCCTTCCAGTTAAAATTTTTGGGAGGTATTCGTGGGGGCGCAGGGGTAAACGTCAAAAGTGTGAATCATAGGTCAAACCGTTTCCCCCTTGACATATAAGTGGACCTGTTCTCGGAAATTTTTAATTTCTTTTTGTTTCTGAAATATCTCAGGCGGATCGTTTTCAAAAAATCAGCCTGTATAATAGTATACATTACCTGGTTCTATTACTGCATCAGGATTTCGTTTTTTCACGTCCCTGACACGACAACCAGGTTGAGGAGAGATACCACCATTTGGCCAAAAATCAACGTGTCCGATTGCCCTCGGATATCCGAAGATTCCCGCATCGGTGTGTATAACATCCACAAACTCGGCATCGCTCTGATCCAATTTTAAACTTTTCGGCCATTTGGTAAACAACGGACCGGCCGGATCCAGACCTGTTATTCGGGAAATCCTCCCACTACGAACGTTACTGCCAGTAACGCCGGCCATCTGTGCACCCAAACTTAGTCCTACAAGGTGCAATGATGGTAAATAGAGACCCCGTGATACCAAATAATCAATGAATTTCGCCGAGTATTCACCGATCACTCTGGTATTTTTAGAAGCTGTTAGATACCAAGGACCTGCTTCCATTCTTTGCGCGTCAAGTAGGATGATATTGTGATCTTTTCGAAGTAAGTAAGCTAGAAGTAAGAAATGTAATAATGAACAAGTAAAATATAATATAGGTATTTAAATACTAATTCTGGGAACATGGGCTATTAAACAAATTGTTCAATGGCAATGGACAAAAAGAGAACAATTAGTGAAAATAACAAAAATGGTGTGTACACCATTGATTTGAGGAAAATAAAATGCCACATCTTGCACAGAGTCTAATTTCAAGAAATTTGCCCAATTTAATGTATCCAGCATGCTCTAAGGATGAATTGACCACTCACAACAAAAAGAATGCTGATGACGGCTAAATTTTAAAATATGAGAGTGATCAATGCCATACACGAGTTGCCAGTTTCATTATCTTTATGTCAGGCATACAAAATATATTACTTTGGATGCTTATAAATTTTTACAATTTTTAAATGAGTTCTAATTTTTCTCTCTTTTTCTAAATTTCACTAGTTACTAAGTTACTAGTTCACTAGTTATTAAAAAAGGGAGTTCATTTAGAATTAATGATTTCTTATTTTATAATGAAGTAAAAATAACTTATTAATTTCTTAGAATTATAAATAAACAGTGTGAATTAATAATACATGCTTAATCTGGAAAATTTTCCATTGATAAGCTATTATGAATCAAGCCGCCACAAATAATATTATTTTGTTTATAGTGGACTACGTGAGAGTTTCCGGTCTGTCAATTCAGCAAAGTTAAATATCGCGCTAGTATAAGTCGTAGGGACAGGGGAAGTACCGAACTCAAAATTGGGAACCAATGCAGATTAAGACGCTTTGACGTCACGATCGGAACTAATAAGTATGACCTGCAAGGGGAGGGGAATTAATTCCCGGGTGACCGCGTTAGGAAGCGGAGTACTGTTCGTGAAGAAATCACACATAATTTTATATTATACCTGAAATAGGTTCTAAATCCTTAACTCAAGAAAAGTTTTAATAATATGTAAAGGAAAAGGGAATTCAAAGAAATCAATAAATCGTATTGTCTGAATAATATTTGAAAAGAAAAGTTAAGTAAGAATTGAATTGTTCATAAGTAAATTGAGCGCCTTATAAGTACGTTGAGAAGTAAGATAACTGAAAAACTTTATCGTGAAATTGTATTGTAAATATTATTTACCCTTTCGAATAAAATTGGGAAGTGCGAGAGCGTTAAAAACGTTTAAGTGTATTTAAAAACGTAAGGTCCACTACGGTTCGTAAGTACAGAACACTAATTCTTTTAACTAAGCTTGAACTCAATTAGGAAAAGCGGTAAAACTGCCGCGAAATTGTAAAACTAAAGTGATCCGTTTAATAAAAACAGAATCGGAAAAATTTATAGTATTAGACACTGAAAATACTTTTAAATACTCGTCGAATATTGGAAAATAATCAAACCCCTCTAAATCAATGTCATTTTAATATACGGTGGAAATTCAACCGATAGCTAATTTGATCATTGCATTACGCGTTAAAGAAACGAGCCGAGAATTTTATATAAAGGCTAACTGGCTTTAGTGTGTTATTTTCTTTCTCTCTACACATGTTTTTATAACAAATTCGGAAATGGCCCTCGTAAAATTACATACATCTATCAAATGTACCCAAACAATTTTGACTTTTAGTTGTAAATATTTGTAATGATTGTTTTTTACTATCATTAAATGTAGTATTAGGAGTTTTTAATGTTTCATTTCCTGAAAACCACCACAGTTGAGTTCCGAGTTTGATAAGTTGAAAGGGGCTCAGTTTTGGCTAGACGTATTGGATTCCGAGTTAATGGTGGCAGTTTAATCTTTAAATATTTTAACTTGTAAATACTAATACGGATGGTTTTGGGGTTGTTTTGAAGAAGATCATAAGAACGGGGTGGTGAGCTCGATTAGCAACTTTTGAACTCGCGTGGCCTCTGCTAACGCTACCGTTAAAACCCCTCACTGCCCTTCGAAGTGAGGTGCCGGATCACGCAAAAGGGGCTCGAGTCGCGTCGTGCTCGTCAAACATTAAATGAAGGTAAAATCTAGGTAAAACCTTTTAAGTGTAAATGATACCACCACCTGTCCGTTTCTTACATTACCTGTTCTAATGGCAGTTGCTGTTGCCGAGGTGGCTGATTCAAAAAACGCATGAAAGAAGAACACAGTGGGCTCGGAGAAATTAAAATATGATCCTGACAGCGCTGCGTCATCTCCTATTTTTAATTCAGTTGCTTGAATAGGATTATATCTGAAACAATAATTTTAAAAATCTTACTATGATTTATCTTAAAGATGTATTTTTAGAGGTGAGATTGCATTAAGATTGGATACCTTTTTTTGTAGCATGAAAACAGTGAAAAAAGGCCTTTATATAACACATTCATGCCTTTTCCTCATTCCCGCATCTGAATCTTGTCCTCTCTTTTGCTCTTTAGATACGCCGACAATCTACCATATGTATGTAATTCCTTGTACCTCTCCATCAGTTCTCCAGTACCATCGACCTTTTTCACAACCTTTAATGTTGACAAACCTGCTCTTTCATGCAGTTTACTTTCCCATCTCGACGGCTCTTCCGTCCTCATTTCTTGCTTCCCTATCTCTTCCACAACAATTCTCACCCAACTCCCGCTATTCATCTCATCTCCCTTTTGCCTCCTTTCTCTTCGTTTCTACTTCCATCTCTTCCTGACCGGTGTCGTCCCAAACAATGTGTTTTGACGTCGTCTTTGTATGTGGAAAAAAGGATTGAAAACAGCATGGTAACTGTTTTCACCCTGTATATTTATGTAGCAGTCGGTAGAAAATGAAATTTTGCACAAAATCTTCTTATACTACTATAACCCAGAAATGAAAAACAAAAGAGCTACGACGACATTAATATAGGTCACCGCATATGTGATAACTTTGTTATTAGAGAAGCTACAGTGTTGGTCAATACATCAAAAATGTGTAGTTTTTTCTACTGATTACAATGGCGAACTAAAAAAAAATTTTATGAGACATCCTGTATATTTTAATTGATAAAAAGTTAAATTTTACATAGAATACTCTTCTACTCTTCTAATAGTACAACGGTAAGATGAAAGGCCAAATTTTAATATAAAATAAGTAAATGAGTATCAAAGCAAGCAGTTCGAAAATGCGACTGGCAATTGTTTTTTTGAGTATGCCATTGTAATCAGTAGAAAAAACTACACATTTTTGATGTATTGACCAACACTGTAGCTTCCCTAATAACGAAGTTATCCCATGTGCGGTGACCTGTATTTATGTCGTCGTAGCTCTTTTGTTTTTCATTTCTGGGTTATAGTAGTATAAGAAGATTTTGTGCAAAATTTCATTTTCTACCGACTGCTACATAAATATACAGGTGTTCCATTTAAAAAAAATGTAATTATCTGAGTTGGCTCTGAAATGTGATGCGCAATTGTTTTTTTGTGTGGACCGTTGTAATCAGCGGAAAAATCACTGCATCTTTGCTAATTTAACCGACTCTGTAGCTCCAAAAATAACGAAAATAGCAATAGTGCGCAGATAACTTTGAACACCTGTATAGTTAGAAACACTGACGTATGGTTGGGTTCGTCCCGTAATTGAAATTTAAAAGGTATTATTAAGAGTACATTTGAATTGCTCATTTCAAAAACCCCGTAAGTCGTAATTAACCAAAATTGGGTTTTCAACATAAAATGTCTAGACGAGGGTATCCGCATACTATGTGTAAAAACCAGCTAAGCCTGTCTTTCCGCTACTGAAATATCGATGGTGCATTTTCAGTGTTCGTTGCAAAAGTCCCAAAAGTCGGTTTTTGCGCGTAAATATTAATTATGGAGTTGAGTGCGAATAGTCCATGCGCAATATTTCTTACATCTGATCAAGTTAGAACATGTGCAGGTTATGTCGTTATTTTTGCATGTGAAAAGTTTGTATCCATTAAAATTATGTCGGATGCTAATACCGGTGATAGTGATAGGGATGATATCCCACCTTTAAAAAAGAGGAAGGGACTGTAAGCATCCGCTATTTTGGATGCTTATAAATTTTTACATTTTTTTTCTATATGTTATAATTTTTTCTAAATTTTACTACCTAATTGATATAAGTTTATTTAAAATTAATGATTTCTTATTTTATAATGAAGTAAAAATAACTTATTTAATTTCTTAGAATTATAAATAAACAGTGTGAATTAACAATACATGTTTAGTCTGGAAATTTTTCCATTGGCAAACTATTATGAATTAAGCAGCGACAAATAATATTATTTTGTTTATAGTGGACTACGTGAGAGTTTCCTGTTAA
The DNA here is from genome assembly GCA_018397195.1 of Lethrus apterus. NCBI lineage: Eukaryota > Metazoa > Arthropoda > Insecta > Coleoptera > Geotrupidae > Lethrus > Lethrus apterus. The sequence goes on along the minus strand of JAFFZR010020222.1, from coordinate 6,493 downwards.
CATAAATACGGTCGAATCAGCAAAGTCAAAGAAGGCGCGAGTTAGGTCGTATGTACAGGGGAAGTACCGAAACTTAGAACCAATGAAAATTAAGATGACGGCATTATGGGCCGACGTTACCAAAACGATTAAGAATGACCGGCGCGGGGAAATGAATTAATTCCTTGCGGGATTCGGGTGAAGTACGGTGAACGGCCCGGAGAGTTTTGTTTGGTAACGCAATTAAAGTTTCATTTTGTAATTCGGTTTGGATTAAAGTAGTTTTTTTTTGTTTTCTAATCGGGAAAAGGAATCCCCGGGTTGTGCGCGCTGAAGTACGGTGATCGTACGCGAATTAAGTAATTTGAAATTTAAGGAAAAAGTCTTGTTTTGAAAATAAAAAGGAAATTTAAAGAAATCAATAAAACGTGTTGTCAGAAAAATTTTTAAGTATCGTGTTGTCAGAATAATATTTGTAAAGAAAGGTTAAGTAAAATAACTTGAAAAAGGATTGCCGTTGCGGATTGTACTACGGGATAAAGGAAACCCACGTAAGGTCCACTACGGTTTGTAAGTACAGCACGCTAATTCCGCTGACAAAAACTCAATTTCTAAAGTGGTGCGTTTAATAGACAACAGAATCGGAGATATTTAAATATGTATTCGACACTGAAAATACTTTTGAATACTAAGGGAATTTTAGAAAAATAATCAAACACTTCTAAATCCATGTAATTTTAGTATATGGTGGTAATTTTAACTGATAGCCAAAATTAAACAATGCATTTCGCGTTAAAGAACGAATTAAGAATTTTACATAAATGATAACTGGCTTTAGTGTGATTAATTTCTTACTCTCTATAATATTTATTAACAGATTAGGGAATGACGTAAAATTGGTCAACATCTGTCAAATGTACCCTATTAAATTTTAACCTTTAGTTGTAAATATTTGTATTTTTTTTTTATTATTCTTATTTTATTATCATTAAATTCAGAATTAGAAAATTTATTGTTTCAATTCCTGAGAACCACCACAGTTTGATAAGTTAAAAGAGGTTGAGTTTTGGCCAGAAGTATTGGCTTTCCAAGTTAATGGTGGCAGCTTATAATCTTTAAATATTTTAACTTGGGAATACCGATACGGACGGCATGGGGGTTGTTTGAAGAAAATCACAAGAACGGGGTGGTGACCTCGATCAGCGACTTTTGGTCTCGCGTGGCCTCTGCCAACGCTACCGTTAAAACCCCACACTAACCTTCGAAGTGAGGTGCCGGACCACGCAAAAGGGGCTCGAGTCGCGTCGTGCTCGTCTTTAGTGTAAAAGACACCACCACCCGTCCGTTTTCTTACAGGACATCCAGAAGAATACAAAAGAAATAAGATCAGGACTGCAAAAGTGAAATGACTTCTACATACTAACTGGAAAGGAAAAGAGGTCCCGGCACGTTCTACAGGACCCAAGTGCAAGTAAATTGTTTTGATAAATAATTATTTAAAGAATAATATTCAGGTGCTATTTTGTTTCAGTTGAAGATGAACGCATTTTTAAGCAAAAATGAGAAGGATATTTTTCTGCAACAACTGATCGAAAAATTCCCTGTAAAATGCCACAGACCACGTAAAGAGGGCGCGAAACCAAGACAATTTTCTTTCAAATATTTTATTGTTACCTCCATCAAGAAACAAGTGGTGTGTAGAAGCGCATTCATTGCTATTTATGGTGTAACAGACGATCGTGTAAGGCGCCTGTCTGACTTACTTCGATAGTCGCAAAATCCCCCTGATAAACGGGATACACATCCAAAAACAAACACTATACCCCAGAATATGTTGGAACAAATCCCTGACCATATTCTTGGATTTCCTAGAAAGCGAACTCATTATTCTGGCAAGGTTATCGAATATCTAGATGCCCGTATGACTGTCAAAACAATGTTTAACTTGTTTAAAGTAAAATATCCAAAGTCAGATGTGAAATATGCATTTTATGCCAATTATTTTAAAAACACTTTCTCTTTGAGATTTGGAAGACCTCAAGTTGACACATGCATAACTCGCGAAGAAGAAGCAGTAAAAATAAAGAGTCCTACTATTAGGACTTAATGCAAGGAAAGCAGCTGAAGCAGAATTGGTTGTACATAAAAAAAGAGCCAACAAATTTCACAAGAAAACTGCAGCTGTAAAAGCCCTCTGTAAAAATAGGGATGATATTGCCGCTTTGACGTTTGATTATATGCAGAATTTACCATTGCCTAACATATCGATTCAAGAAATGTTTTATTTAAGGCAGTTATGGGTAAATTGTTTCGGAATTAAGAACCTTAAAACTAATAAATCTGTTTTTTACGTCAATCACGAAGGTTTGGCAAGCAAAGGTAGCAACGAAGTTTGCTCTATGATTCTACATTATCTAGACAATTTTCTGGATGAAAATATTAAAGAGTTGTATTTATTCTCAGATAATTGTCCATGTCATAATAAAAACCATACGGTTATTAGGTTTTTACTGGCTCTGACAGATACCAAACGTTTTTCTAAAATCACTCATTACTTTCCAATAAGGGGACATTAGTTTCTCCCCAACGACCAGGATTTTGGTGTCATAAAGAAAATGATTAAAAAATGTGACCGTATATACGTCCCCGACGAGTATTATACCATAATGTCAAAATCAAGTCCCAACTTTTCTGTCTTTTTATTATCGACAAATCAGATTTTAGATTTTTCAAAATGGCGGGCAACTTATTATAAGAAAACCTGTTTATCTGAAGAGAGTATTGGGAAGAGAGTGGGAAAAGAACAGAAAACAACATTTTCTCCATCATCCTATATGTCTTTCCAGTATGATCAATCTAAGAAAGGACTTGTGGTGACTCGCGCGTTTATTGATGGGTTAATCAGCCACACTTTTAATCTAGCAAGAAACAAGCTGTTGCTATTTCATTGCCAGTCCAAAGAGCTTATCCTAATGGCAGTGTCCCTATAAACACTAAAAAAATCCAAATATTAAACAAATTCAGAATAGTATCGTTGAAGAGCATATTCCATTTTATGAAAAAATTTTCAATGGAGCAACTGGAGAAGAAGATGAAAATGCAGAAAGAGATGGTGCAGAAGACGACAATGAGTTTGATTATGTGCCTTATAGTTAACAAAACTATTAATATTTACCTTTATGTTTTTTCATAACTTTTAATAAACGTGTATGTTTTTGTATTTTTTTTTCTTATTAAATTGTCTGCAAAAAAATTACCCTTAAGCAAAAAGTATTCGGTGCAAAAACCACGTAAGTGAAAAGTTAAATAATTTTTTTCCAAAAAAATACATAAGCCTCAGGCAGGTTAACGTTTACGGATATTATGTAAGGACAAGTATATTTTAGATAAAAAATATCAGTTTCTCGTTATCCTGTATAGTTTCTATACGAAACGTTTTTTTTTTTAACTCCTGAAAGTTTAGCTTTTTTGACTTATGGGGGTTTTGAAATTTTCATTCATTTAGAGCCGGGGTTCTCAAACTGTGGTACATGTACCGCTGGTGGTACATTACAATATTTTTAGTGGTACAATTTATTCAGAAAAAAATTAAATGAATGTTCAAAATGAATGTAAATTGCGCCCCTTTTAACATTTTGTTTCACTCTTTATTATTCATTTACGAATATAATTAAATAATATAAATTTAAAGGGTTTTATTCTTTGATTATAAACACTCCATTTAGGATGCATTGATTTTTAAAGGCTTAATGCTTTTATGGTGGTACATATATTTTTGTTTCATATTTATGTGGTACAAAATTTGAAAAGTTTGAGAACCCCTGATTTAGAGTACAAAGATAATATCTTTATCTTTATATGAGATGTGGGTTGGGTTCGCTCCGTAATTAAAATTTAAAAGGCGTTTTGCTGTACATTCATACTAAATGCTGGACGTTTTGCTGTACATTCGAGCATGCTGTACAGCTTTTTATAATTCCGGAAAATGTAGCGAAATGCTATACGTATGGTCGCCCTAGTCTACCTGATAAACTCGATATTAAAACATTTAACTTTTGCAAGAAATATATCGCGAAATTGACCAAGAAAATGTATTCAGACTTTTTACGTTGAAACGTAATTTTTAGCTTGTGCAACTTTCTCTTACGGAAATTATTGTTTTGTGTTTTGCTGACCTTTTATAATTATCGGAGGATAATAGAAAAAGCAAGAAATTGCTTTAGTAATTATACAAATTGCAAAAGAAAAATGCTGGAGTTTCGTAAAATGCCCTTAATATATTTCGTGACAACTAGGAAGTAATTGCTTAACATTTAGTTAATTAAATAAATTACCGTCAATAAACTAATTGTCGACGAAGCGATCTAAATACTTTCGCGTTATTAGTTTTTCATTGCGGAATTTTATTTTCGTCGTTTTAAATGTAAGTACCTATTACGAAGTTAAAAACAAATCTTTAAGTGGCGTGCTTTATTCCAGATCGTGATATGCAATATTTTAAATATTAATTACTTTTAATTTTTCTGCCTTTACTGTACGCTTTAATATGCTTTGATCACTGCTAGTTTATGCAACTATTTAAATTATGTATGGCAAACGGAAATATCAATTAACACACTGAGTTTTCTTTACGAGAAACTCCCAAGTTTTAAAATTAATCATCATCGATTAACATGAACAATGTGAGAAGATGGTTTAGAAATTTCATGTCATAATTCAATACAGTCAACATAAATAGTTTTTTTTTAGTTAACGTTGACGTGCATTAACCATCCCTTATACACGGTCTTCCTTAAATAAGTACAGATATTTTAACAGGTGATAGCTGACCTTAACCCAAACCAATATCGGCAAAAACGGCGGTCCTATCTTCATTTTAAATTTTCGAAAAATGTAATTTTTTTATTTGGGCATTCGGTTCTAAGTACGGTCCTGTGTCCATTTCAGTATGTATCGCGTTGAAAATCAACTTCCGTTGGCGGGAATAACATGAAATGTTGCAAAACAACCTTTATTGATGATAATTCGGCGTTATGGTCATATTTTACTCAAAACTTAAAATATTTTTTTCTGGCGCACCCTACAACATAGGACCGTCATTTTTGCATATTTGGGGTTGGGCTATTGTCAGCTATCACCTGTTAAAATATCTGTACTTATTTAAGGAAGACCCTGTATATCATTTCCTTGTCGATTTTTCCGAAACTTATCAGCGAAGCGTCATCATTGTCATCAGAATATAACAACAAATCTGTTCCAGGAACACCGTTGCTCAAGTCATTAAAGTAAATTAAAAATAAGGTCGGCCCTAAGACCGAACCTTGTGGTACACCGCTATTTAGAGTTTACTTGCGATTTTCTATTATTCATAGAAACGAACTGGCGACGATCTTTTACATATGAATTAATTAAATCACAACTACAAGAACTGAAATTACATAGTTTTAATTTTTCAATCAGTGTTTGGATATATGGATTTTGAAGATCACAGAAGGTAATACCCATACGTCCCATATACTTATCACTTTCCTGGCCGCCTCTGATGTTTTTTATTAAATGCATGCATTATTTGTAGATTTTTGCGAAATCCGTATTGATTTAGTGTGTCAATTATCTGGGATCGGTCTATTGCGCCGTACCTATTCACTTTATTAAAAAATGTTTCAAGTAAAAGTTGTATGGAGACAAGTACTCTACACCACAAAATATTCTGCTATATACAGGTGTGTAGTTTGCCTGTGCGTTATACAACTTTGTTGTTTTAAATGGAACACCCTGCATATCGTCGCATTTTCAGATTCCCCGGAACAAAATAGGGAAAGTTTATACTACAGACCCCATACTGAAATTGAGCGGTTTTCGAGATAATCCACTTTTAGGTAAAAAAAATTAATTTAGATAGTAATTAATAATGTTTTTATTAACGATTATTTTGTAACGATTCTTTGGCATAATGGTAATAATGCTTCAAGTTAAACAGTCAATACCAAATATCCTCGTTATATTATACAGGCTGTTTCCAAATTGTTAATGAATTGTAGCATCTTTAAAAGGCTAAAACTCGCTTTTTTCAAATGGAACATCCTGTATACTTTTATGCCATTTGATTAAGTGTTAAGTTCTTTTTCGATCGCGTATAACATTCCCTATAGCTAAAGTTAATTCTTTTGGAGTTATAGGAATTCAGTATCCTAAAACCTGTATTAAACAAAATAAGATAATATATGATAGTAATACCATTGACGTAATACCTTCTGAAGTAGATTTATTTAGGAATAGTAAGTATCTGAGTATGATTTGATACCTGTAGTTTACACTAAAGTTATTGTTATCCAGGATATACAGGTGTTCAAAATTATCGGGGCACTATAGCTAACTTCGTTATTTTTGAAGCTACAGAGTCGATTAAATAAGCAAAGATACAGTGATTTTTTCGCTGATTACAATGGTCCACACAAAAAAACAATTGCGCATCACATTTCAGAGCCAACTCAGATAATTGGTTTTTTTTTAA
>JAFFZR010020221.1:0-14907 GCA_018397195.1 Lethrus apterus | reverse complement strand
TATTATTATATGCTATATTGTCTATTAATGGTCCCATTAAAGTTATTATTATTAATAAAGAGTATAATTTAAATTAACCGCTTCTAATAATAATAATAGATGAAAATCTCACTATGTGGCGCTTTACGTGTTAACCATACAGCAGTTGTAGTTGCCTATCTATCAAGTAGGTGATCTGTGCCTGTAGTGCTTTACGCTGCAACGAGGCCATTCAGTTTATCTACTCCGCCCATTCCTTTATTGTATTTATCAAATATTTTAGGTTCAGGCTCCAATATTTTTGACCTAGTTTCTCTGCAATGGTGTTTTTCATTTCGCACAAATTTGTTGTCTTTCCATTGCATTACTAGCACATTCTTGATGCTTGAAAATTTATGTGCACCACGTTTTTCTTTTGCTAATTTTTTGTGTTGGTTTCTAAGTGGACAATCATCTAACCTGTTGTCTCTCACAGTGCCTGTTGTGCAAATTTGATTATTGTTGAATTATTCTTCAATTAGTAGCAACAACATTAGAAACTGTTTATAAATACACTAACAATAAGTTTTGTAATTATATATCATGAGGTAGATTATAAGAATAGGTCAAGGTAAAACACTTTTTCTGTTAATTTGATTTAACATTTCACCTCAGTTAGTTGAACTGAGAATAAGACTTACAGCATTGGTTCATCCAGTTAGTAATGAATCAGCCGAGAATACAGTTAAGGCAAATAAATTAATACCAAAAAAGGTTTGGCAAAGAATAACAATTTTGATGACGTGTTGTTTAATTTTACTATAGAATTACAACGATCAAATACGGATAATTTGAGTCGACAAAAATATTTACAAAAAAATATACTATTTTGATTAAAGATTTTTCTAAACCAACAATGGAGTGGTTGCCCGGAAAATGGAAAAAATATACGCAATGTAGTTTATGATGTGTATATGTTTTATTGCAGGATTTGATGACAACATTCATAATGTTTCCTTCCTTCTCGTCATTACGGAACCAACTAAGGAGCTAACCCATAATGTTAATGATGACATTAATTTATTAGTTTATTACAGCCTTTATAACTTTATACTCTAAAATGATTTTCACTTGTATAGATTGTTAGGCTACGGTATGCCAAATTTTTCATTTCGTTTTAAATTAATTAATTTTTACATTCAATATTTCTAAATTATATGAGCTGTTAAGATATTATTTTTGGTTATTGAAAAAAAAAAAAATCCGTTGCAAGCATTGTATTAAGAAGTTTGCTAAACCTGTTTTTATAGTTTTTCTTCGATAATTATAAATATGCTCCCAAGCTCTGGTATGCACCTCCCGTTTAACCTGGAAATGTAAGCAACTTGTTAATTATAATTTTTTTAGTATTAAATGTGTGTGATATAATTGTATATACATATATAATTTAAATTCCAATTTATTAAATTTAATATAGTATCTTATATACCGTGTATGCCAATTATCTGGGGTCGGTCTATTACACCTTACCTATCCACTTTATTAAAAAATGTTTTAATTAAAAGTTGTTTAGAGTCAAGTACTCTACATCACAAAATTATTCTGAAATGTACAGGGTGTTTAGTTTTGCTTGTACGTTATACAACTTTGTTATTTTAAATGGAACAACCTGTATATCGTCGCATTTTCAGATTCCCCGGAACAAAATAGGGAAAGTTTATACTACAGACCCCATACTAAAATTGAGCGGTTTTTGAGATATTCCATTTTTAGGTAAAAAAAATTAATTTAGGCAGTTCTCTTTAAAAATTAATAATGTTTTTATTAACGATGATTTTGTAACGATTCTTTGGCATAATAGTAACAATGCTTCAAGTTAAACAGTCAATACCACATATCCTCGTTATATTATACCGGATGTTTTAAAATTGAATTGTAGCATGTTCAATAGGCTAAAACTCGTTTTTTTCAAAGGGAACATCCTGTATATTTTGATGCCATTTGATCAAGTTTTAAGTTCTTTTTCGATCGCGTATAACATTCCCAGTCATTTTTATTGTGTAGAGTACTTGACTCCAAACAACTTTTACTTGAAACAGTTTTTAATAAAGTGAATAGGTAAAACGTAATAGACCAACCCCAGATAATTGGCACACCCGGTATTTTGTGTTTCATTTACTTTATAAACTTATAGATATCAATCTATTATTCACTTATTGTTAAATTTATTTAAAAAATATTGCCTAATCAAATTGGCATTGTGTGCGGCAACAACATCCTGCTCAATATAACATTTTATTTTGCAACTGAATCGTCCATATTATTTATTAAACAATATTATTCCCACGAAAATGTCCCATTACAAAAAAAAAAAAATAACCAGACGTTAATAAAAACTTATTTTGGCAAATTCTGTCTCAGTTCTGCAAAGGATTTTCAATGGACCAATGGTGATTTTTTTTCTTTTGAACATTATTTAAAAACTTAATTTTGCAGACCATTACAGTTAAAAAATTACAGTTTTCTCTTACGTTTAAAACAATTAATTACATAACTGCCTTGTCCTTTTATGATATTCAGGGTTTTTAATTTTATATAGTTTATAGAATTTTAATATTAAACATCTACATTTATTTACTTTATAAAAAATGTGTATAAATAATGGAAATGCAGATATTATATATGTTATATCTTATCATGCTGATGAATTTAAGTATCACTTTCGTCAGTATCAATCTTTAACAGAGGGGATGCATGAAAGCTTAGGGGAATTTCGGTTTGTCATTGACATTTTGAATAACGACCTGGGTGACGAGTGAACGCTTGACCGGGAATAGCTAACATCATAAATCTGGCTTTAATCTTTGGATCGAGGAGCCTTGACAACGTTCGCTATCGTTTATTTCTCCTATGTTTGAAGCCGATAACGATTAGATGTTTTAATACTATTTGTAGGTTTGCTCTTAGTATTTTTAAATTTTTTTTTGTTTATTTACTTATTTGTACACCACCAAATGGTACAATCAATGACAACAAATAAATGAAATTAAAAACACAGTTACATATAATATAACATATTAACTAGCGTAACGTGCAAAAAACTTAAAAAATAAACATGTTTTATATAAACTAAGAAGAAATACAAAATAGAAAATATATGTATAATAACAAAGCAAAACTTAAAACTACTATAATGCCTTCACATATTTGAAAAATGCAGGTTTTGATATATTAAATAAATCTATTTCTACTAATGCATTAAGATCACTAATAATAGCATTTATCGGATTATGTTGACCATATTCTGTACGCTGATGGGATAAATGGAATGTATTCATCATGCGCGAGTAAAACGAAAAATAGTGTTCAAGCGCAGAGGCTTTATGCTGATTGTTTCTCGAGATAATTGGTCCAAATATATACTCAAAATAAACTTGTAACATATGTATTAGTTCATTAGTTGTATTTTCCATTTTCGAATGGTTAACAGTAAACAAAACGAACTTCTTTCAGCACTTTTTACCCCTGCTTAATTATTATCACAAATTGATTGCTAAAGGGAATTTCGTATTTAACAGCCTACTAGCTCAAACCAGTTTTTGCATTTTTTGCAAAAATGTCATAGTATAACCCTATTAAAGTTGATACTGGTGAAAAGTACTTAAAATGCTCTACAAGAATACACAAAAAAATTATACAGAGCAATTTAAAAAAATGTCGGTGAAGTCACAACAACTAAATGAGAGTGTCAAAAAAAGATTTTTTTTCGCCAAGTTGTAGTTAAGACTATCCCATTTAATAATATACATGGTTTGTTGATGATTAAATCACAATTGAAGTTTTATAGTCTTGGGTCCGGTTTGTAGAACAGACTGTATTTAAATAATATGATTTTCTACGGGTTAATAAACTATACAGCTCCACGATTAAGTTAACTAAAACATGTTTGATCCAAGCCCATGCAATATTAAATTTTCCACTAGAAGATTGTTTGAGACTAGCTGAGGCTTAAAGCCCTATTTAGGCGCAGATATTTATAGAGTAAATTGTTAATTTTGTCTTTGTAACAGAGCGAAGGATAAATCCTATTAGCGTAGAAGGTCGCTTTAATGAGCTCCTTAGTTATGATGCCTGGGCATCACTTGATTGTCTGCAATATTATGAATGAAATTATTCAAAGTCGGCACGCAGGAAACGAAATACTAAATAGATTCAAATTATTAAGTTTTCTATATAATGAACACGCAGAAATATTATAATATATTAACAGTTTATTAAAATGTTAGTTATTATGATAATTAATTTTTTACAAAAGAGTAAATATAAATTCTTTCTCTTGTATTTGATGAGCTTTCAGAATTGTAGACATATTCACAACCCCCATTCAAACACAATAGTAACTTCATACAGATCGCTGACTGAAAAAGCGTAATTACATAAGGTGTAGTACAATGTAATTTTTCGTGAACCGGAATCGGTACTTTTCAAGATAAATCGACGTGGTATGTGAAAGACGTAAACACGCAGTAGGAACATTATAGCTCTATTCTCGTCAGAACAATCAAACAAAAAGGGACATAAAATATTATCATATTTGCACTTTATTGATGCTGTGGAGGAAAAGCAGATAAGAAATTGGAGAAGTACAGGAAAAGAATTATTCAGCTGCAGGCCGAGCTATTATACAGTGCGATTCTAAAGCATCCCAGTAGTTTTAAATGCACTTTTCCCCCACCACTTTTTTTACCGCCCACGTGGACGAGAGAGTTTTTGACCTTGACCTTGACGCGCAGCTGCACTACGACGGTGAGGGGTGAGGCGGGGGCGTGGGCTCACCTAAACGCCCAAGTGGACGAGGGGTGAATTTGACCTTGGCCTTGAGCGTAGCTGCACTATGTAGGCGAGGGGTGAGGCGGGAGAGGGGATTCGTCTAGACGCCCATGTGGACGAGGGGTGAATTTGACCTTGGCTTTGATCGCGCAGCTGCACTATACAGGCTGTCCCAGATAGTGTGCTCACTATTGGGATCTCGTAAACTGTAAGAGATAGAGAGTTGGTTAAATGAGACAAAATGTGCGCTACATCATGGCCTACTTATTAAAGAAAAGAAACATTCAAAATAATGGTCGGTATGGACGCTACACACAGAAAAAGAAAAAATGCCATTTTAAATTTTCGCTGTAGTTCAGTTCGATTTAAAGATACCGGAATAGTATTTTAACATTATTAAGGTACTTTTTTACGTAGATTCCGAATATGTTACTCTAATCGAAATAGCTTTTCTAATTTTTGAGATTTCATAGCTAACTTTCTTATTTTAAATACAAATCGTAGGTGGTTGATTGTATCTAAAAGAACATAATTTGCTGTTTTCAATAATGTATAATACTTTGGGTTTATTTGTAGAAATAACAAAATTATTAGAATTTTTTTGTTTTACGCCTACCTGTTCCTGGAAACAAAGTATAAAAATTACTAAAAAGTAAATAAAACACAATTGTACGTAACTATTTGCTATTAGTAAAGTACTTCAGCAACAGAAACTACATCAAATGCTCAAAAAGTCGTCCATTGTTATTCATACATAACTGAGCTCTTCGCAATGTCGAATTGATAACTTTTTGTAAAATACGTCTATTTATTTGAGTTTTTTAAGCTATCAAACACAGCTCTAACTTCAAGGAATGATAGAGAGTTACGGAAAGCGAAAGACGTTTCAATAGGGTCAGTTAGGAAAGCAAGTGGATTTATGTTTAAAGAGGGTAAATTATTGATAATGAAATATTAAATAAATTTGCATCTAGATTTACAGTAGTATTGTTGGCCTTTGCCGACTGTGACTGCTTGATGATTTTCCACATAGCTGTTTGTTAGTATTTCTATTAATAAATTCATCATGTGCTTTAATTCTAAATTGCCTTAATTGATTTCTATAATTTCTTCGCAAGTCTCTAATAATATCATTAGGAACGCTTCCAGGGTATTTATTACTAAACTGTATGAAGAAGGTTAGAGTGTCACGAATATGTTGTAATTCATTATTAAACCAGTTTATAGATGTGCTTTGACTAATTTACTCTTACATAGGGACATCATATCTGTTAAGGTATTCATAAAGGTATTAGTTTTAATGTCGAGACTTAAAGTACTATTATGTATAAAGGACCAGTTAATATTTTCTAGCATATTATAAATTTGTAATAGTCCGTAATCGGAAACATAAGAAATTCGTATTGATTTATTTCTTGCTTTAAATGCATGTTTTAAAACTAGAATGAGTCCAGAATGATCAGATGAAATCAAATTAGTTAAGCTTATCTCAAGTGATGCAACATTTATACTAAAGAAATAATTGTCTAAACATGAGTTGCCACGTGTATTCTCATAGTTAACTTGATACATACCATATGAAGAAAATAGATTGAAAAGAATTTTAGCGTTTGGATCGGAAGTTCCAAATTTCACATTAAAATCGCCCGAAACAATAGTATATTCAACAGTCCATCCAATAATAATGAAAGGGTCTGAATGAAAACAGTAAAATCGCCAGATGGTGATCTATAAGTCGTAACAATGTAAACGTTATCATATTTCACACCTGATAATTCAATGTCCATGTCCTTACACAAATATGAAATATCCAATGACGAACACTGACAAGTAGATCGTGCAAAAATACACACACCGCCATGAGCTTTATGTTTTCTACAATATTCAGATACCAGCTTCAATTCATCTAGTATGTATTACAGCATTCAACTCGCAGTTGACCAATGCTCAGGATGTTCCATTTAAAATAACATACTTAGATCCTGTATAGTCAAAAATATTTTTAGGCACTACAGCTGCTGCCTACCAATAACTTTTTCCTTTATACTTTTCCTGAATTTTTAAAAATAAGGGAGCAACCGAAAAAAGGTGGTAGTTTGGCAGAACTGTATGTTGATAATTTCATGTTATGTGTTTTTTTCTTATTAACCAATCTTTAGTGCTTTGTTGTATTTCTTGTCTGTTCTAACTGCATCAATTGTTTTCTCTTTGTGTTCTATCTGTCTAGTATATGTTTGTGTATAGGAGGGTGAGCACGAAGCTTCAGTGAAGGCCCTACGTGCTGCACCGCAGTCCGAGGTGAGTATAACAAGCTTTGAAACAAATTCCTTATTACCAAAATGTGCCAATTTTTACTACTTTTGTGTTAAAAATTCTTTGTTTTAGAATGTCGAAGATGTTTTGCCAATGGAGAATATTCAAGAAGAGAACGAATCGAGTTGTAGCAGCAGTAGTGATGGTGAAGGTGATTGTCCTGAGTTTGTACCATCAGCTTGGGATAAGTATGCAACTCCTACAAAATCTTCACTACGATCGCCTGAAAAAACTTTGGAACAAAAAAGGGAAAAGAAGCCAAAAGGTGTTTGGTTTAAAAAACAAAAGTACCATTGTGTTTATGAATATCCAAGAGAGCCTGATAGTCCGGTACTACAAAGTTACGATTTGTGGAAACCAACACCAGATTTTGCAACATTAGCAGGTTTTATTATTAATTAATTCAAAGTTTGATTGGTATTAAACCTAACTTTTTAGATTGGGATCTTGATACTGATACCTTTGTACCAACTCTGGATGAATCAGATACCATTTTGCAAGAAACTCAAATAAAAAGTGATAAATTACCTCATAACTTGTACCATTTGACAGCATTCACTGACATAAACACTGCACCTACCATGTTAGATGATGATTTTTTTATTAGTGGTTCCTCAAAGCCCTTTGATATGTTGGGTAGTTTAACTTCGCAATTTTTTCCTGGAAAACAATTTACGGAGAACTGGAATGAGAACGTCACACCTGATAGTGGAGTTGAAGACATAACACCAGGAAGTTTGATTGATAACAATGAATATATGCCTACCTCAAATGTTGTACAATCTTTGAAAAACTTAGCAGCAGCTGTGGCAAAGAGGAGTGGGAATAAAAACATTGAACTTGGAGGATTAAGACATACAAGGAATAAACTTAAGTTGGATTTACCACCTAGTCCAAGTGCATTTACTAGTTCGAGGTAAATGTTCAAAATACTTATTGCTTGACTCTTGGGTATACGTTTTCTTCCATGATTCTTGGTGCTTTGTTTTTCAGTTGTTTTTAATTGATTAACTTTAATGATTTTTATAATATTTCTTTTTCTTTCTTTATTTTTATCTTCCATTCTTAGCATATAGCGACATTCCAAGTTACTATTTTCTCTTCTTTCTTTTCTTGTTTTTTGTTTATGTATCATCTCTTTTCTTCCTCTCATGTTTCTGACTCCTAAGTATTTTTTTTCTATAATATATTTGCTCAAGTCCTTTTACTTATCTTTACCGACTGTTTCTCCATTTTTTATTAATACATTCCTAGCTATAAATGCAGTAAATTAAAAATTATTCATATTATTGATTCAAATTTTTAGATCTTTTAATGTTGAACCAACAGAAGAAATTATTAACAGACAGATTCCTACTTTTACGACGTTCGGGAAAAGTCGATTCTTGGTACAACATGTAGATACACCACCTGATGATGAATCCACCAAAAATGTTTCATTTGAAGCGTTGCCTTACAAGCCGGCCAAGCAATTCGTTAAAGAAGACTTCGATAAAGAAAGACACAAAATTGAAATAGTCAGAGGTGAAGCAAGTCTGTTGGACAGTGCAGATGAGGATAGTGGAATAGAGTCATGCACACTTGAAAGAAAGAAAGGCGTTGAAGGGTAATTAACTGTCGTTATAAATAGTTTTAAGTTTTAACAACAAAATATTTCTTATAATTTATTCTCGAAGAGTTTATAATTCTTATCGTTGATGATTAATGTATGTATATAATTTTTGTAATTTGTAAATTTTGTTGGTAAATGATTGATTTTGTTATGGCAATTTGTGATGTATTATCGTTGGCATCGAGGAAACAGGTATTTTTCATTAACTGATTTTACTGGAAACATTTTATTGTCGTAAATGCAACAAAGATTTTGTAGTAAAATCTTTTTCGTAACACATTTTTGGTTTAATTTTGCACATTTTTGAGTTGGTTTTCAAAAAAATTATTACTTAAAACATCACTTAAATACATTATATTATAGCTGCTTTCCACTTATTACTTGATTTGACAATCTATACCGTTTAGTACAGTTTATGGTAAATTCTTTTTCTTCAGGTACTAATTAGATTTTGTACAGATTGTACCAAATGGAGTTGTTCTGAAAGCAATTGGAAAGCACCTAGTCATTAGCTCACGTTAAAATTATTCATATTAGGTCATCTTCATAATGTAAAGTGATGCATTTTCAACTTAAAATATCGTTAATTTCATTTGTGCAAAATACAAAATTTAATTACATCAAATTTGCATTCTGATTTTAATGTATTGGAAATTGTGATATTCATATATTTCTTTTAAAATTGACATTGTTTTGTTATAGCTACAAAATAAAAAATACTCACCCAATCCGTAGAACTATGTTGTAATGTTATGTATTATTTTTTAAAGATATATATCGTTCAGTGTTTTTAGTACTTTTATTATTATATAATTTTTATGTGAGATAAATCGACGTATTGACTTTGCGATGTGATGTAGCATTATGTTTCAGGTTTTTTCAGCTTGGAATTTATTATATACATTTCTCACCATTAACAGAACAAAATTTAATTTAATGTGTATATTAAGTGGTGCATCTGCTGTTTCGATATTATTATGAAAGCACATATCATTTTGCAAAGTTACGTGATTTATATGTAGTTTGTTCATGAACATTAATGTGATATGGGGGAAATAAAATCAAAATGTATCGACAATAAGGTTAGATATCTGGATGTTCCACTTAATAGAAACAAACCTACGAGATATAGTGAAATTTGGGGCCAACTTCTTCATCATAAAGCACATCTTATTGCAAAGTTGAATTTTTATTTAAGGTGTCAATTTCTAAAAGAATGTAGTTTAGATGTAGTTATAGGTGTGTTGAACGATCACAAAAAAAATGTTAGAAAACGTGTACTGGTGATCGTGTTGGAATTGTACAAAAAAAATGAATTGCAATTTGCGTCCAAGTTTGTAGTTGTCGAGTATGTACAGTATTTCCAATTGATGTACGTATGTGTGTGTATCTAGAGGAGACAGACTGTTTGTTAGATTGAGGACAAAACGTGAAATAAAAATCAGTTAAGTTTGTATCCCATTTTTGTAGTCGTAATTGTTAGTTGTGTAGATACCTGATTTGTGATCAGTTGAATCTTTCTGTATTAATAGTAATAGTTGTATTATATATCTACCATAGGATTACTCTTCTATTATTAATAAACGTTTTATTCTATATTTGTGTTTTTTAATTACTTAATTAAAATATTTAAAAATAAAGCCAGCATTAAAGGGTACATGGTACATGTTTCATGCACACTTTTGTTCATGCATTTTATGTACGATGGAAAAATAAAAATACGTCTTCTGGCGACAAATAAGTGAAATAGCCTACATGTAAAAGGCGCTTAAAATACACACTTTTTTAACCAAAGATCTTCACGAGCCAAGTAAGTATTCAGTAGACTACAAATCGGCCCTTTTCCAAATTATAACTAAACCATCGTTGTCACTTGTAGCTAGTAACGATTCGTTATAATTGAAACTTATTCCCAAAACTGCACTTGCATGTCCCTGTAAAGTGTTGACGCAAGATCTGGTTGTAGGTTTTTCAATATCTACAAAATAAATGCTTCCATCTTCGCTTCCAGTAACTAAAATAATTTTTTTAAATACACGTTACAGTTTAGAAAATCATAAAACCAACCAACACAAGCACCTTGTCTAAAAGACATAATTGGACAAAAAGTTGATCTGATTTGGTATTTACGATGACGATTTTGAAAAGTCCTCTTTAGCTGCAAACTCCCTTCATAATCAACAATACTAAAAAATATTTAATATTAATACATATTAACAATTTAATGCAAATTACCTAAATAAACAAAGGGCATTATTTGCGTAATTAACAAGTAGTAATGGATCTCGCGCTTCACGACTGATCCAAGCTCGATAACTCAAACTAGTTATGGAACATGGAACACCGAGTGATAATCTTCTAGTGCGACATAATTCTCCATTAATGTTGCATAAAATTGATACAATTTCACCCTTAAATTTAAAAAATAGTAAAATAAAACTTCAAAAGTAAATTGATTACTTTATCGTTACCGGCCCATAATGTTTTACCATTAGTGTCTGATGCCAAACTTAAAACGTTTCCTTTAGCCCGACAAATTGTTTTCATGAATCGTCCTGTCGAGACATTTGCAATCCGTACTTCTCCACGACTATTGCCGGTCTGTAGTGGTTAAGTTATTTAAATAGACATAACATACATACATGCTATGTCAAGTTTGAATAGTTTTATATTATTTTCTCACAAAACAGAATTTTTTATAAAGAGTAACTTTTTTCGTAAAACTAATAAAAAAGTTTCCCACACTGTACACACACAGTAGATTAAAAAGGATACAATCAGTAAGTTATTATTGACAGGTTGAAATAAACAGCACAGGATTTGTGAAGAGTTTGGATCTTCAACAGTCCGTAAACATGTGTTATCTACTACATTCCATACTTTTACAGTCCCATCTAAAGATGAACTTGCCAACAAATCATTATTTGCCGACCAATCAAAGCCTTAAATTTAATAATAAAACCAAATGCATTAAAATAAATGAATCACCTGTAACTCCTTTACTGTGTCCTTTTAATACTGCCCTTACTAAAGGTGGTGAATCGGTCACGTCACAAATGGATAACGTACCATCACTGGATGAACAACATAAAACTGACTGGTCATTGTTAGCAAATCTGACCATCGTAACAGCTTTATTATGCTGAAATAAACATAAAAAAAGAGATCTAGAATGTCATGTTTAATACCTGATTAAAAATGTGATGAACGCCTTTAAAAGCATAATTTTCAGCTATTGTATTTCCACCGACGATTGCTCTTGATGCTTCAGCCTGTTTGGTAGGAACAACTGAATCTCTGGTTAACGTTATGGATGTTCTTGAATCATTTGTGGTACTCGACTGACAACTTTAAAATATCGGATTAAATCTTTAAAATGTGGAAACTTACCCTACTTAAACTTCTTGTGAGACTAGATGCTACATCTGAGATTCCATTCCCATACCGTTGTTGTAATAATACTGAACGTAATTTTAGATATTGCTTCCACTTTTCAGGTTCATGTTCTGTTTCTCGTAATAATTGGTTCCGCCGCCTGATATATACAGTTCCTTAAATTAAAATCTTAAGTTTAGTACATTATGTGGATTTATTACTTACTGAATCCAGGATTGTTTGGAGCTCTGTTTGCATTGTATCGTGCATCTAAAGCGAAAACTTGTTGTTGTAAGGCTGTAGTCATTTTGAAACGTTAAAAGGATAATTTTTAGTATTTTACTTTCGTAGATTAAGATCCATCAGTTTGACATATGACTTGTCAACTTCTAACAAAAATTTTTAATTTTTTTCAAGCAGTGTTGCCAACTCGCGTTCAGGGAAAAAAGGAAGAACAGTTAAAAATGGGAAATTCCCATATATGTATTACATATATGGAAATTCAAAGCGTTCGACTTATTTGCAATTCGTTTGGTATTAAAGACCAAAAATGACACTAATACAATACGAAATTATTTTTTATACTTTATTCTGAACAATGTTGTAGAATAAAATTTAATAAAAAAAACTCTCTAAAGTTGCAAATAAAATTTTTCAATGAGTTATAATTTATGGGAAATTGTATCAAATGGGAATTTTCCTAGGTACTTTGGAAATTTAATTTCCTCACTATTGGCTAGACTGAGTGAAAGTAATTTTTTTGTCACATTTAAAATTTACATTTTTCTGCGATTGCTGTAGAATAAAATTAAAAAAAAAAAACTCTCTAAAGTTGCTAATGAAATTTTATCAAATGCTAATTATGGTTTATGGGAAATTGTATCAAATTTGAATTTTCCTAGGAACTTTGGAAATTTCATTTCGTCACTGTTGGCAACAGTGGTTTTAAGTCAAAATTACATTTGTCTGCGATTCCCTAATTTACTAAAATTTATTAACAATTTCGAACATTATAAATTTAATGTCAATAGACAAACACAATAGACATATCGATAAACAAACTGCCTTAAAAATAAAAGTGGTTCAATGGAGAAAAAATAACTACAATGTTTAAAAAAAAGTTATATTTGCACTTCAAAAAGTAAGAAATATTAAGACTTAATTACTGGCATTACAGGCAAAAAATTAAACTTATTAAAGCCAAAAATTATAAGTTATATACAATAAAAATAATAATAAAATAAAATTATTCACTATCTTCAAAAAGTGTATCACCGCTTTTGATCAACAAAGGTGTACAACTTTTATCCTCAATCATGCCATGTTCAACTAAATATCCTTGAACATCTTCAGTACAAAAATCATCACCGAGATCATCAGAAAGCCGAACAAAATTACCGACTAATTGTCCTCCTTTATAAACGAGCAAAGCTGGAACACCATTAACTTTAAAGTCTCTACTCATACCAGCTCGTGAACCAATAATAGCACAGAATTTTACATTCTCATATAATTTGCACAAATTGCTTAAACACACATTCATGGTTTTGCAAGACTCAACATGATCCTCATAAATATGTACAACGATAATTACATTTCTGTTTTCTTTGTCGATGGCGTCCAAATATTCTTGTCCATTTGTTAAATAAATAACCTTACCAAACTTAAGATTGTGATGATTTAACTGTAACATTTCTTGCATACGTTTCTTTTGATAAGTCAGTAAAAATTCATCGTTAAGTAACTCCGCCAATTCTTCATCTTCTTTTTCTTCATCGATGGCTGATTGAACTGTTAGCGTCAGTTTCTTCATCAGTTCTATGCGTTCTTTTTCATCATCAATGCGTTTCTCTGTCTCTAGTTGCTTGTACCGTTGCCAATCTTTGATGACACCTTTAGGGCCAGTATTGGTCGCGGTTCCTTCCCATTTATTCGGCTCTGGAGGTGCGATCTCCTCAGAGGGTTTCACACATTTTTCGGAATCTTCTCCATCGCTTTCTTCGCTACTACTACAATAGTTGTGCACTTTATTGCCGAGGATTTTATCTTCGAGTGTGGCCATTTCGATTCGATCACCAATAATACAAAATAAAACGTTTATTCAACTTATATCTACTCAAATAAACTAGGAGTAAATAAAATAACGAAAATTATCAGCAACTGATTACATACAACTAGTGAGAAGTTGGCGTCGTTCAATTTCATTATCTATATTCCGATTGGATGTAATTTTGAATGGTTGTGGTTATAGTTACTAACTCTCTAACTATTGTGGTTTTTGCACTTATTGATTTATACTGGACGAGAAAATTTTTTCAATGTGCTCTTTACCATATTCTACAAGGTGATTTAATAAAATTCATTGCTTTTGGGTAAAATGCTATTAATCTTTGTTTTAACTGTTTCTTGTCCAAAATGATCTCAAAAAATTCGAGCCTTGTTTATTAGTTACTCAACCGACAATAGTTCGGTGGATTTTTAGATAGAGGGCGTCGAATTTCGAGTCATTCATTCCTAAATTTTGAAGCGTAGGAGTAATGATATAGGGTATTAGTAAATGATTGAAATTTATGATTGAATGATCAGCGCCCTCTGTCCCAAAATTCCCGGAACTAGTGTCGGTTGAGTAACTATAATATTATACAGGTGGACCATCGTATAGCATATTCAAAATAAAACCCTTTTATAGTTGTCAAAAAAATCTGAAAATTAGAAGGCATAATCTTAAATATCCAATCTACAAAATGGCCGAATAATTTTTTCTAAAATATAATCAATGTGAAATTTGACTTTGATAGCGTTTTATTATCAAAGTAATA
>JAFFZR010020220.1:0-15042 GCA_018397195.1 Lethrus apterus | reverse complement strand
CGACAAATTTTTGATTTTCCAAAATATTTTAAAAATGAAAAAAGTTGGGTCAAATTTGAAACAAGATTTGTTGTGAGCACTGAATTCTGCAAAACATTCCCTATTTAACCGTTGCTCTATGTATTCTAATAACCGAGATACCAATGGTGAGCATCGAAATTGGGACACACTGTATACATGTTTTACACTCGTCAACGACTGCATGTACTGCACAATATATTTTTAAACTAGTTCAAGTTTACGTAAATAAAATTTAAAATTTAACTTTTAATATAGTTGCCAGGTAAACCCTCTATCTCTATACTATTATAGAACGCCTTAGGAAAGAAAAATTAAAAGTTTTTTACAAACTGTTTTTTTGGAAGATTCTTTTATATTTTCTGCCAATCTTTGTAAAATGTTGGTCCGTAGTAGTTATACGCGTTTCCACTCCTTCCAGTCTTAGATGTCTAATTCTAATATGAGAGCTATCCCTCGTATTATGCGAATGTACAGGTTGGGCAAATTTCGATGTTTTAATAGGGAATTTCCATAACCATAAGAGATACAAAAAAAGTACCCTACCATCCTCTATCGCTTTTTTGGAGAAAAATTCAATGGTAAAAACAAAAGTTGGCTATCGTCTTTTGTTTTCGAGTTATGCCCAAAAATTCGTTTTTTTCAGTTTTCATTTTATGGCAATATCTTGCTTATTTGGAAAAATGAAGGAAAATAATGTTCACGTTCTTCAGGCACTTTTTTGATAAAAATGCAGCGGCGTTATTAGTTTTTTAAAAAAGTTCTCCAAATTCGAGTTGTGACATAAAGTTTTAATTCTTTATATGGAACTCATAGTTGGCTGTGGTTTAAATAAAAAGATAATTTTTTTCCATTTTCAACAATATATAACATGTATGGCCAATTTTTAATTTTCATAGAGATTTTTCAAAAATTCATACTTTTCAAGGTCAGGCTTATATTGAATATTCAAATTGATGTCCGTCATTCGCAACACACAATTGACATCGCTTTGAAACACTCTGAACTGACGTTGATACAGAATTAACACACTACATATATAACATTTTCTCTTAGTTCGTTCATATTATTATTAGTATTTTTAAATGGGATTATATTATGGAATAGCTGGTCTAGTGGCTTAGTGAATAGGTTACTAACCTCAAGGTCCTGGGTTCAAGTCTTAGTGGCGGACTTTATAAATTTATAGGTGTCACTGATATAAATTTTCAATGTTTGCGCCTTTGAATTGGCCTTTCGACCGACTATTATTATGATTAGGTTTTCCACGTTTCACTAATCCTTGCAGCGTATGCTGGTATAGGCTTTAACATCTGTAGGACGGTCGTGGTCGTAACCAAACCCCTCCCTCTCAGTCCAGATAAGTTCGAGCTTTGGACAAGTGGAGATAGGGAAGCAAGGGAAAAAATGTCTATAATGTGTCCCCAAAGAAAGAAATGGGCGTTTGTTTGACTTGCAGCTTCAGAATTATTATTGCTCTGAATAAAACATTGTAATATATTAAACTTTATTCGCTTACTACGCAAAAATGAACATCTGACCTTGAAAACTATGAATTTTTGAAAAATTTGTATGAAAATTAATAATTGACCACACATGTTATATATTGTTGAAAAGGGAATAAAATTATCTTTTTAGTTAAGCCACAACCAACTATGAGTTCCTTGTAAAAAAATAAAACTTTATGTCTCAACTCGAATTTCGAGAACTTTTTAAAAAAGCCAACAGCATTCTTATCAAAAAAGTGCCTCAAGAACATGGACGTTATTTTCCTTCATTTTTCCAATTAAACAAGATATAGGCATAAAACGAAAATTGAAAAAATAGAATTTTTGCCCATAACTCGAAAACAAAAGACGATAGCCAGCTTTGGTTTTCACCATTGAATTTTTCTCCAAAAAAGCGATCGAGGATTGCAGGGTAATTTTTCTGTATCTCTTATGGTTATCGAAATTCTCTATGAAAGCATAGAAATTTGCCCACCTGTACATACATGATCTTGTAGAGTATACTTATTTTTATATACCGGGTGTGCTAATTATCTGGGATCAGTCTATTACGCCTTACCTATTCACTTTATTAAAAAATGTTTATAGTAAAAGTTGTTTGCAGTCAAGTACTCTACACCATAAAATTATTCTGAAATATACAGGGTGTTTAGTTTTGCCTGTACGCTATACAACTTTGTTATTTTAAACGGAACACCCTGTATATCGTCGCATTTTCAGATTCCCCGGAACAAAATAGGGAAAGTTTATACTACAGATCCCATACTAAAATTGAGCGGTTTTCGAGATATTCCTAACGATGATTTTGTAACGATTCTTTGGCATAATGGTAACAATGCTTCAAGTTAAACAGTCAATACCAAACATCCTCGTTATATTATACAGGGTGTTTCAAAATTGATAATGAATTGTAGCATCTTTAAAAGGCTAAAACTCTTTTTTTTTCAAATGGAACAACCTGTATATTTTTATGCCATTTGATTAAGTTCTTTTTCGATCGCGTATAACATTCCCTATAGCTAAAATTAATTCTTTTTGAGTTATAGGTAATTCAGTATCATAAAACATGTATTAGACAAAATAAGATATATGATAGTTATACTATTGACGTAATACCTTCTGAAGTAGATTTATTTAGGAATGGTAAGTATCTGGATATGATGTATTACCTGTAGTTTATACTAAAATTCTAAAGTGATTGTTAACCAGAATATACCGGGCGAGCCAATTATCTGGGATCGGTCTATTACGCCTTACCTATTCACTTGATTAAAAAATGTTACAAGTAAAAGTTGTTTGGAGTCAAGAACTCTACACCATAAAGTTATTCTAAAACATACAGGGTGTTTAGTTTTTCCTGCACGTTATACAACTTTGTTATTTTAAACGGAACGGCCTGTATATTGTCACATTTTCAGATTCCTCGTTACAAAAGTTCATACCACAGACACCATACTAAAATTGAGTGGTTTTTGAGATATTCCTCTTTTAGGAAAAAACAATTAATTTGAACTTCAAGGTAAATGGCCAATACCAAATATCCTCGTTATATTATACAGGGTGTTTTAAAATTGAAAATATCTTATATCTTATTTTGTCTAATACAGGTTTTAGGATACTTAATTACCTATAACTCAAAAAGAATTAATTTTAGCTATAGGGAATGTTATACGCGATCGAAAAAGAACTTAAAACTTGAACAAATGGCATAAAAATATACAAGGTGTTCCATTTGAAAAAAAAACGAGTTTTAGCCTTTTAAATATGCTGCAATTCATTATCAACTTTGAAACACCCTGTATAATATAACGAGGATATTTGGTATTGACTGTTTAACTTGAAGCATTGTTACCATTATGCCAACGAATCGTTACAAAATCGTCGTTAATAAAAACATTATTAATTTTTAAAGAGAACTATCTAAATTAATTTTTTTTTACCTAAAAGTGGAATATCTCGAAAACCGCTCAATTTTAGTATGGGGTCTGTAGTATAAACTTTCCCTATTTTGTTCCGGGGAATCTGAAAATGCGACGATATACAGGGTGTTTCATTTAAAATAACAAAGTTGTATAACGTACAGGCAAAACTAAACACCCTGTATATTTCAGAATAATTGTATGGTGTAGAGTACTTGACTCCAAACAACTTTTACTTGAAACATTTTTTAATAAAGTGAATAGGTAAGACATAATAGACCGACCCCAGATAGTTGGCACACCCGGTATTTTCCTAAACACAAAAAATGGCTTTTGCAATGAAACCTAATATAAAACAAAAACACATACTGATACATTAATGGATAAGATAGTTTCAAAGATTATGTGTGATAATTTCAATATGTCTCGCAAAAAAAGAATGTAGTTTAACACTTTTTTTTTTAACCAACAATTTTGATAGAACCAAGTAAATGTAAAAAGTACACCTTTAAACAATATAACTTTTAATTAGAAGTGTGTTTGTTGCATATCTCCTTTAACTTTACATTTTAGTAAAACCTTTTATGAAGTGTATACGTGAACCCGACATTGATTTAAAACATTGTAAAGTGCAAGCCGCCAAGTTATGCAAGTGTAATAAAGTTAAAACATAGGGAAAATGCGAAATGCATAAAATCTCGTAAACTTCTATGCGATGCACACAATTAGAGAGTGATTTTATAAAAGGTTGCTTAAACATGAAATGATGCATAATGAATGAGGTTATGAAGTACTTACCGGAACAGGAACAAGGGTTGGTCAGGTGAGACGTTAAAGCGCGTTTCCATGACTACACCGTTGATTACAGTCGAATCTGCGGTTTGTTACCGCTTCATGGTATCCAACCTCAAACAGACAACTGTTTGATAATTTGTACTGTTTAAAGAAGTTACATGTTTCAATGTTATGTGCCACATATTTAAATAATTTTTAGAATTTTATCTACAATTTTTATTCTTAAACTTTACATATTTTTATGACTTTGCAATAATATTTCCCTCTGTAAGTTTAAATATTACTCCACCATATTATCTGAATGCTCGAGGATATTTGCACGTCCATTTAAATCTGATTACATTTAAAAATATATAGTTATTGCACTAACTCCATCCGTGAGTGGACAATTTTTACCTATCTTTGTATTTTCTAGAGAAATATGATGATTAAATTTGTTCGATAAGGCATTTTCCCTGTGACTACGTCTAAAATATCGGATAATCCTTTTCAGTCTTTATAGTCCTCTATAGGATAATAACATTAGCGCTAACGGTATGGCACATTTCCAATGCTGCATTATGCAATCTGTACATCTTGGCGAACACACTATACCGCCCTAACAAATTATACGCATTCAAATACAAACTTTAAGCAATAACAATAACAATGAATGCGTTGTGCCAGAACGCTTGACACTTAATCTAATTGTATTTACACTATTCTCGAATATTCGTCCGGATTGATGTTCGATAACAATAAGAACAGGGGCGCATTGTATATTTTAGACATATGTGGTCGACACAATAACGCGGAAAAGCATTCATTTTGCAGTTTAATAAGTAGATGTTGCATATTTATGATCAAAAATATAGCATATGTATGCACTGTCTGTTCAGTATTGTACATATAAGAACCAAATTTATTGGCATTAAACTATTACAACAATTACTACAATAATTCCAATCTACATATTCCTACAAGTATCTCCATTATTTCCTTCATCTTCCACAGCACTTCTATTCCTTCTCCGGTTTCGCTCATGACAGCCCTCCACCTCCTTCCTCTCGCCTTGTCTATTCCCCAGTTCGCGCTCTCGCAGACCTGCCACCAGTGCTCCCACTCGTCCTTTCCTTCCCCGCAAAATCTGCACCTCGCCCCGCACCTGAATCTTGCCACTTGCCACCCATTTTTTTGCATTGTGAAATGTTTATTTCTTATTTATTATCAAACAAATAATTAATTACTAAGTTTATTACTTAATTCTCAGTTTAATAGGATTTAAAATGGAAAATATCACGAAAAAATATTATTGCAATTGTGTAAAAACCTACAACATATTGCTTGCCAGAAAGTATTTAATGATATTTACATACATACTGTTTTAATAAACATTTTAATTGTAGAAACCCAAATTATGAGATAATTCATATTTTATTATTAGATTTGGAATTCATTTGTATTTACTTTGATATATGAAATCCTTAAAAAAATTGAAAGAAAATGGAATTAATCAACATAGAAATGGAATTAATCAACATGCAATTCTACACTCTATTTGTTAATTTTATCATAGGGAACATATTATTATAATCGGCTGCTGTTACTGTATAAAGCAGTAAGCCAAATTGCGAGCGGACCATAATATTAATATTATTGGCAAAAAATGTTTATTATACATAACGATAGAAATATGTATATCATAAATGTAAATGTTTAACGTAAAAGATACGTAAAAGGAGGGAAGAAGAACGTAGATTATCAATCGAAAAATGTGTTTAAATGAAAAGAAAGAAGAAAAACATGTTTCAGGAATATAGTTAGTTGATTTCAATCAGTGAAGATTTTTCTGAGCTGAAGTAGAACCTAGTGGAAAAGTTAAAATTTGTTTAGGCATATCTTAGGCGATTGTCTTAATTTTTTTACCAAAATATTTCCATAAAAATATCGAATCGCCCTCTTTCCAAAAATATTATTTTAATGCATATAATGTGACAAAAAGTGCATACCCTCAAAATATATTTTATGTATATTAATTCATTTTAGATCAATATACAATAAGCTTAAATTCTTAAAATATTAATAACTTACAGATAATTAAAATTCCTTAATGAAGAATTCAATGAACGAACGAACAATTAAAATTTTAAATACCTCAACTTGTATAGGTTGCATCTTTTAATAGTTTATAATTGAGAGCCTTTTAATCGTACATCGAAATAATTAATTCAGTTTGGAAAGATAATTAAGCAAGAAAATGTGGTATTAATAGAACAATATAGCAATTAAATCTGACAGCTAAAGTTAGTGAAGGGACGGCGCTTCCAAATCCTGCAATAAAGCACCAATTAAATTTTCGATGACAGTTGCTTAAGGGTCATATCAGCTAAAGTTCATTTTTAACATCTTTCGATCGTTGAATTAAATTTATCAACATTTGTCACGCATTCATTCAGTGTATCCTTCTTTCTAATCTCATCTAATTATACATACAATTTAAAATAATTCGAGTTTATAATATAATTTCTAAAAACATACTGGATGTTTACTATACATGCGGCAAAAATTCAGGGGGTTATTTTTTCGAAAAGACACTTTATTTCAAAGATAATAGTTCTTCAAATCTTTTATTATACTTTAGCTATCTGACTTATCAATATTTCTATTTGCTCCCATCTTGATACATTATTACCATTTTCCTCTTTTTCATTTTCCTCCTTTTAAATAAGTTTTCTTTCAGCCTCTTCCTTAAATATACCCCATAAATTTGTGGTGTTTCTCTCGCTTTCATATATTGCCACATATTTTGTTTCGTATTTCGTCTTTTCCTAAACTCACTTGGCCTCCATGTTACAGTTCCTGTCCTTTTTGTTATAATTCATATGTCAACATTGATAGATATATTTTGGACATGACGCTTATTAAATATGTATTTCAATAGTTTTTCAGATTTATGCTTTTTTTCTTCATAGAAAATTACTTTTTAACAATCCAAACATAATGATTATTTTTTGTTGTTTGTGTAATTCAGTTTTGTCTTGCTATTTCTCTCTTATTCCAGCTTCCTTGATCATTTCTTTAGCATTTTTATTCCATTTCCAATTGTCATAGTTAATTATACATTTTTCGTAATTAAATAAAGCTCGTGGTCTTTTTCAATCGTTCTTTTTTTACCTCCTTTATCATTTTCAATAACACTGTTTATTGTTTTGTGTTTCTATTTTCAATATTTTATATATTTTCTTCCCTAAATTGTATTTGTTTTTTTTTCACGGTTCCAAATATTTACCCTCATTTGGCATCTATAATTTTAACAGAGATTTTTCTTAAAATAAAAAAATATATATTTTCTAATACTCAAAAAAATTAACATTCATTTTCGTGTTGTCCTTGCCACTTTTTTTAATTTGCCAGTGACTTATTTTTTCTTTTAAACAAATCTTGTTAAAATGTGTAATTATAAATTTTAGTTTATTTAATTTTCATTCAGGCATGTTAATATTAGACTTTCAAATTTTTTTCCATATATAATCCCCCCATAGGCCTTCTCCTTTAATAAAAGATAAATTAGTATCGAAACTTCGCTGTAAATCTACTGACTTAGTATCACTCCTTGTATTTTTGCCATTTAACTTTGAACTATTCACAATTTCGTTTTATGGTGTTGATTTGAGTGCACTTTTGAGCTTCTCGCGACTTTTAATGGTGGCAATAATAATTGAAACTTTTTGTTTATATCAACTGCTTTTCCAAGTTATTTACATCGCGAATGCATTGCCATTTCATTCGAAACAACTTTAAACTACACAAATTTCCATTGCCTCGAACATTTGTGTAATACGTTTTAAGAATGGTCTCCGTTTTGTGCGCCATGATTCTCAAAATTCGTTTGATATCTTCGGTTGAATGCTTCGCTGAGACATTTTAACGATGTGGGTCGCATTCCTAGTAGTATCGGTGTGTATTTACTGATGGGGATCACGGCTCGATGAGTGAGACGAATGGAGGCATCTGTCGCGAAATCACATAAAAATGAAACTGCCCTCGAGTCATCCCTTACGTTAACGATCGAGTATAATGATTTAGAGCGGACACATCCCACACATTTTATTTTTATCTATATTTTTAATAATTCTGTAAAATATGACTTCTTGTAGTTATTTGTAATAAAGTGCGACAATTTAAGACACAAGATTTATTTAAACATTTACAAAATGAAATCTTTAGGAAATGCATAAATAAAAACTAATATTAAAAGGCTCGAGTTGATGGCACGGATCTTATGCAGTATCCATAGGGAAACTGTGAATTTCCTTATAACAATAAATAAAATAAGTAAAATAGCAGCAAATTAAATTTTGAAACATTTAAATGTAAAAAGTAGATAAAATTGTAGATGTTTTATGGGACCTGCAGAAGTATGGATTATTTCTTATAAATAGTAATGATATGAAACAATTATTGATATTTTTGATTCAACACATATTTATCTACAGTCATTATTTAATTTTATGCCAGGTGGAATTTTGTGTGTTAAAACACTGAGTAAATCAGATTATCAACTGCTAATTTAGAGTATGAATCAAAAACCAATACTTTGATTGGCATATTGCATGCGAATATTGAGTACCAAATTTATTCCGCTCACATTGCTCCGTGCAAACATTTGCAGGCATATCATGTGCACAATATAACGTAGATATTATCAAATGCATTTCTTGTTCTTTAATGTTTCCTAATGGAGGTGACTTATTTACATATTAAATGAATGCGTTTATGAGAATTTGTGCAAACACATTATTTTGTTAAAGTGTTGACGGGAACAACTTAAATAAGGTTATATTATAATCAATCACTATTACAAGTTTGCATAAATATATTTTTAAAAGAATTTCATTATATTCAGAAAAATTTATTTCGGAATTAAGAATTGTTATATTTTTTCGTTAAAGGAAGAAGTTACACCTACACGGATTTTCCATTTGTCCAAATATGTCCAAAAATGTATAAAAGAAATAATATAAAAGCCACAAACAAGAATTTCATTTATTTCAAATTTTTAATTAATTTAAAATTAATTTTTAATTACTTTGAAATTGTATACATTTTTTAAATAATTATTAACTAATTAACTAATATTTATGCCACTAGGTTTTTTCTAACGTTTTTTTATTAATGAGCCGAGATAAAAACCAAAGAGTATAGTAACAAACGTTGTTACACACTGAATAAAATAGTAGTGATTTTTGCGAACTAATTAAAAATCCTCCCTAATCGATAGGGATGAGCTGATCTTAAACGGCCATCAGGTGGCCTGGGGTTGGGTAGAGTTAGAAACAAGCTGAAATGAACTACCGAACTCATGAATATTCAGCTCCACGTTCTACTCTAGTAAACTATGGAATGCACATTAGTACAGTCAGCATTTACGAATGTATGATGATATCGTCCGAGATTTGTCACTTATTTGGAAACATATGCGCCTGTAATGACTGATGATTTAACATCTACAAGAGTACATGTCCGCTTTGTGAAATTTGCAATGAAATTTCTGAAGTATATTGAATTTAAAAAATTAAGCATTTCTTTAACTTTCAATAAACATCAATCTGACTGATTGATTTTTTCAAAAAAAATTAACTTCAAGGCTATTAATTGTGTAGCATATTGCTGGTTTATTTCAAAATTGTTTACAAACTCTTGAAATATGCGAATATTAAAAACATAATTCCAAAATTTTCTTTTTGCGTTGAATATAACCTTTATTGATTGATGAATTCAATTAATTTCAGATGTATTTTTCCTGATTTAATTTAGCGCAATGCCTTATCGCGACATTGACGGCCCTTATTCACTGAAACACCACATTTTTCCTTTCCTTTATGAACTATTTCCTTTGTCCTACATTTCGTCATTTATTAGCCTTTATCCTTTCCTCAAAAGATATTTCTTCAATATTTCGATAGTATCCAAAATTTATCATCACTTCTCTTTAAAAAAAATCTTTGTCTTTCTCTTGTTTCTTCGGTTCCCTTTGAAGTTTTTAATCGAGATTTTACGTCTCTGTTCTTTGATTCTCTATTTCGTCCCCGTGAAGAAGATGGGTTTGCTTTAGTTCAAGATTCTTGCAAATTTCATTTGTATAATTCTTATCAAACTCAGTATGTGTTTTCATGTCTCTAATTTTATATCGCTTTCAGTTTTGTATAGTAAATATTCTCAATTTGGATCACAATATTTTGTATCGTTAATTTTGCCATTGGCTGTTGATAGCTATTGGTTTTCGTTTTAACTCCTCTACCTTATATTTTCGATATTTTCTCCTGCTTGTATTAAATAAATATTTGATAAAAAAAGCATGGCTTAAATTATAAAATTTAATTAATCATGGTCTAAATAAAATGTTGAATATTTTTATACGAAATATATTGAACAGTGTTTTGAAAATGTGCTTTCATGTAAAGACCCTTCCAGTTGTAAACAGTAGATACAACCAATCGGTTAATATTCCTTGATACGTGCCCGGGGCTAGCAGACAGAGCAGCCACTCAAATGACTGACAGCATTGGCTTTAATTGAACACGTCATCCAGCGCATAATTCATGTTATACAAACTCGGACCCCTTCGCTATTGGCACTGGACAGTGGTCGGTTAATGAATTCCTCGCTGCCATATTAAAACGATTTCAATAAACCCCTTGCGCCAGTGAGTTTACATATTCATACGACGACGGTAGAGCAGAAAAAAATCGAAAAAACTTTACCAACTGGATGGCTGCCGTTTATTGCGAATTCCTTCTTGTCACGCGGGTTTGTTTCGAGCGGATCTGTGACAAACGGGAATTTACGCGACAGTCACGTCTTCACGAGATTAGTATTAGAATCCCCAATGGAGTAAAAATATTTTTGGCCAGCGTAATCTGGCGTTAAAATTACTACTATTGTGGGAATCGATTTTATAAATTCTATTATAACGATGTCCCTTTGAAAATGTAAATGTTTCGTTTATTGGAATACACGTTCATTTGTGGGTTTTTGGAACTAATCATTACTTTGCGATTATAAAGTTGTGCATCCTTTTTAATAGAAAGCAATTTGTGCCGAAACAAATAAAATCAATTTAATTTAGTTTCAAACTACATGAATTATATATGCCGCTAAATACACAAATCTGCTGAATGATCAACTATTTAAACGGAAAAAAGCAACAAAATTGATTCGAATTAATAGAATTACGATTCCCATTTACAAAAATAAAGTTGCACAGTTAAGGGGCTTGATTTTGTTATTTGAAAATGAGTTCTAAATGAGTTCTAAATCAATATTAAAATATGTATGTATATTTGAAAACGATACCGAAACATATTTATATATACCGGGTGTGCCAACTATCTGGGGTCGGTCTATTACGTCATACCTATTCACTTTATTAAAAAATGTTTCAAGTAAAACGAGTTCGGAGTCAAGTACTCTACACCATAATGTTATTCTGAAACATACAGGGTGTTTAGTTTTTCCTGCACGTTATACAACTTTGTTATTTTAAACGGAACGCACAGTATATTTACACATTTTACACATTTTCAGATTCCTCGTTACAAAATAGGGAAAGTTCATACTACAGACACCCTACTAAAATTGAGTGGTTTTTGAGATATTCCACTTTTAGGAAAAACAATTAATTTGAACTTAGGTAGATCTTTTTGAAAATTAATAACGTTTTTATTAACGATTATTTCGTATCGGTTCTTTAGCATAATACTAACAATGCTTCAAGTTAAACGGCCAATACCAAATATCCTCGTTATATTATACAGGCTGTTTTAAAATTGAAAATATCTTATATCTTATTTTGTCTAATACAGGTTTTAGGATACTTAATTTCCTATAACTCAAAAAGAATTAATTTTAGCTATAGGGAATGTTATACGCGATCGAAAAAGAACTTAAAACTTGATCAAATGGCATAAAAATATACAAGGTGTTCCATTTGAAAAAAACGAGTTTTAGCCTTTTAAAGATGCTGCAATTCATTATCAATTTTGAAACACCCTGTACCCTAATATATCGAGGATATTTGGTATTGACTATTTAACTTGAAGCATTGTTACCATTATGCTAACGAATCGTTACAAAATCGTCGTTAATAAAAACATTATTAATTTTTAAAAAGACTACCTAAATTAATTTTTTTTACCTAAAAGTGGAATATCTCGAAAACCGCTCAATTTTAGTATGGGGTCTGTAGTATAAACTTTCCCTATTTTGTTCCGGGGAATCTGAAAATGCGACGATATACAGGATGTTCTATTTAAAATAACAAAGTTGTATAACGTACAGGCAAAACTAAACACCCTGTATATTTCAGAATAATTTTATGGTGTAGAGTACTTGACTCCTAACAACTTTTACTTCAAACATTTTTTAATAAAGTGAATAGGTAAGACGTAATAGACCGACCCCAGATAGTTGGCACACCCGGTATATATATTATATATTTCTGTGTCGTAATAAATATATTTTTATTACACTATAAGTTTTTATTTTTAATTAATTAATCAATCAAATCTTAATCACAGTTAATAATAAATGTTCAAAATGACCAATATTATACTTCCTGAAGAAGTTCCACGTTTAAAAGCTCTTGAAACATGTTGACATGTGTGTTACCATTTAAAAGCACCATTTTTATTTTGCTTTAATCTTTAATATCTTTCGGAGATTTTACACTTCATTTTTTTATAAATCCTGACAGGAAAAATCTAAACATCTAGCAGGCCAAAAAAAGCAATAAGCAAACAGCAATAAATAAAGTATTTCAATGAGGACCTGGAATACAAATAATATTATTTTGTTCTTCTTGCGAACTTCGTTCTAATTTGTCTCTGTTTCATTGTGTTTTGACACTTATTGGTATTTGCACTTATTGGTATTTAAGAAAATGGGTATAAATCGTAAACGGGCCTAACAGATCAAATATTAGCGACCAACAAAGCGTAAAGGAAACGTGGGTCGCAATACTTCCAAACTTTACACAGTCAGAAGGACATAGTTATTTAATTTGACTTGAATTAATTGGAGTGGGGACAGAAATAGATTCCCAACGCTTGAAGAGGTCAGAGAAGCCATTAGAACACAAAAAAATAAGCTCTCACAGATATATAAATTAGGTGCTAATCACCCAACATTATGTGTTCTAAATAACAAATTTGTTGATACAGACAATTTCCTCTATGTTTTAAGGAAACTGTAATCAAGCATTTATATAAAGCTGGTGATATGGCACTTTTAAAAAACCAAACTTTTATATCCTAAAATAAAGAATTTGCTAGTATTTGAAGAAATGTATTATCCAATATGGTACAGGAAATAAGTCTGCACTCACATCTTCAATCACGACCTTTGTTATGTTTTTAGATTTAGCGAAGGATTTTGAAACCGTCTCTTACAAACAACTTCAAGTGCAACTGGAATCTGTAGGTATTAGTCGGAAATGGGTGACGTTTTTAGTAAAGAGGAAAGGAAATGCGGTGTAAAAACTTGTTTTCTCTGAAAGAGCTTTTCAAAAATTCTCATAAAATTTATTTTCATCCCCTAACGCACTTCGATGCTTCACATCATTTTAAAAGGGACGCATCTCATTCTAATATCGGATTCCGGTCATTTATAAATGAAAATTATTATTATTAATGTCAAATTCTTGTTTGTAATTATCTCATCTTTTTATTCGTAATCATGTAACCAATAAAAAACTGGATGTGTAATAAAAATATATAATAATTAAATTTTTATTACACGTCGATATTGCTCGAGAATAAAAAGTTAAGTGTTATTAAATTACCTTTGTTACTCTGGATTGTACAGAATCCTCGACCAAAAGATTTTAAATGTAATCAAAAAATTTTGTTCATCCACATCTAAACCTTGCAAATATGTATTGTTCATCTTTATTATAGAATCATCACTTCTCTTTCCTTGTATATTTTTAAGTTGATGTCACATGTTGGGTTGGATTCATCTGATGGTCTACGACATTTTGCCAATTGTTACCAAATGTGTCCTTCTGATCAGGGTTACTTCAGTTGAACAACACGGTGGAACACAGAACACAGAATACCTGAACAATCAGCCAGTATGCATGGTGTATATATAGCATTTTCACATCTTTTTCGTTGTATATTTGAATCCTCTAGTTTCAAAACCCCCTAAATCCACTTTTGTGACTTTTTCAGAAATTAAGAAAAACTGTGTAACTAACTTGGAGCGGTAACACGTTAATGATTTTTTCCCCCAAATTGCCTTACAGTATTAGATTCTAAAATGACACCGCGGACAAACAATATACTTATAAGAAAGTCACAATTTTGAAAATAAAAATGGATTTAGTGGGGTTTGAAGCCAGTTATTAAATTTAATGGAATTTGGAAGTCAATATTGTGTATTGCGTGTGTTTTGATTCCGAACAAAGTAGGTTTGAAAAAAAATAAAGCGTAACAATAAAAAAAAACAAAAGAAAACTTTTTATTATTTGAAAAACAACAAGAACGAAATGAAATTAGACTAATAGATCCGGATTTATATTACCCAAAGTTGGAGTTGTAGCTTTGTTTATTCACGTTCTGATTGGCTGATGTGGATTTAGTGGCGTTTGAAAATTATTTCCAACAGATTTGGTGGAGTTTGAAACTAAGGCAAAATTTTAACAGTGAATTCTAAATGGAATTTGGTGGGTTTGACATTATTAGAGTTTACAAATCAGTAGAGATTTTCATAAGGATCCTGTTATGCTATCTAACTCATATAACATTAAAAATGGATTTAGG
>JAFFZR010020217.1:0-15265 GCA_018397195.1 Lethrus apterus | reverse complement strand
ATCCAGAAGAACTTGAAGAGGAAAATACATTTTTGGATAATGAATTGTATTTAAATTAAAGAGTTTAATAAAATTTTAATATTTTCGTAAATACGTGTGTAAATCATATTTTCAATTTCCAGAAACAACATATTTACTCGTAAGTATCGTATATTTTCTCATTTAGAACTAAAAAAAATAAAAACTCAGAAAGAAAAGAAAAAAAAATTTATGTAAAAATTTTTTTTTATTTTAATTCTAAATGTTGATAATTTAAAAAAAAATTAATTATTTTATACAAAACACTTAAAATATACTGCAAATTCAAATTCCAGTTAAAAATTCCGTTATTTTAAGTTTTAATAGTTTTGGCCAAGAAAAGTGATGTTTCCGACCATAGTGCACTGTGCGGCGTAGTGTTTTTATGTTTGGATTCAACTAGAATTCAACTTAACCAATTTTTAAGATTATTAAGGTATAATAAATTATATTTATTTTGAAAATAGAAAGTTTGATTTGTAAGATTGAAGATACGTACATGGTTTTATTCATTGCCTTTTATTATTATTATTTTTGTTGTGGTCATAACAGCCGTACTGACGACTGGTAATATCCAGAAAGTGTTAGCTACGGATGAGAACGTATATATGTACATACTGTATATACGTATATACAGATCGTATCGGAAATAAATAAAAAAAATGGCATTTAATTTGAATCCGTAAAAACGCCGGTTCTATCTTCGCGGAAATAACACGATTTTTTTTAAATTTGCTAATTGAGTTTGTGGTTTAAATTCGAACGTCTGCTAATTAATATTGTAATTTATTTCTCCTTCGTGGAAAATACGAAGACGAGCTTCCATATTTCACGCGAAAACGACGTGGTAACCTCGTCCGTTTTACCCAACAAGAGAACATTAATTACGCCCCCTACATACAGAGGTTAGACAATTCCGGAAACCCCTTACATAATTTCCAACTCGACTCGCCGAATTACGTTACGAACGCGAGGTGATCTCATGAATAACGAAAATCGTCCGGCCGACGTTTGTTCGGGAAATCCAATCAGTAATTGAGCTGGCGAGTTTCGAGACGTTTTCCCCGATCGTGACGGGATTTCATTGTTGCGAGTTTGGATTGAATCGGGATGCATATTTGTTTGGCGAGGCCTTATGTGTACTTTGTTCGGCGAGGCCTTATTTGTACTTTGTTCGGCGTCGCGCCCATTACGTACATATACATCCTGCTGATAACAAGCGAGCTCGAGTCCTCATTGTTTCAAAAATTCATATTTTGCAAGTACATGTTGCACAAATTGCGCTCCAGCTGTAGGTTTTCCAAATGGTTCGATGTATTCTTTGATGATTAACGAAGCGTAGCATGCTTTCGTGGAATAATAGAATGTGTACTTTTCAAATTCACGAGAAAAATCGTGCCGCAACAATTTTCGTCGCAAAAACGAAACGTTGTAAAAAAAGCCGCCTCTAAATTATTAAGCTGATACGCAACACACTTTTTAAAACAATCTTCGGCACGAGGATTTTGCTTACATGTTAAGTTACTCGTCATCATTTTAATGGTACAAGTAATTTTCACGCAAAATTCAAATGACACTTCCTACTTCATACTTCATACTTTTTGCCAAGTTCTTTATTTTATTACGGCATTTTTTTCCAAGCTCCTTAAAATAAATGAAGCCGAGTGCACAATAAATAAAACGTGTTTGAACATGTCTTCGCGAATAAGTAGGCCGTGGGGGATTTACGGGGTGAGTGTAAATGAATGAAGTACATGGATCAAAATAACACGAAAACGACGCAATTTACAGACACCAACCATCATGCAAAATCAACGTAGATTTTAAAAAGGAAACAGAAAATATACTGGGTGTTTTGTTTAAAATAAATCATGTACAGAAAAAATTACCACTATAAATTATTTTTATGTGATAGAGGAACTAAAGCCATACAACTTTGTATTTAGCAATTTCTTTTATTTTTATTTATTTCTTTTATTTTTTAGCCCAGTTATCAGAGTTTGGGAAACCTGTACAATATAGGAATATTTTTTGTTTTTTATTTCATTCAGATTACCAATTGGATTTTTTTTTTCCAGGAATACAATTCCTAAGAGATTGCCCTCGCGAACCACACATTCCCGTCTACATGGTGGTGGGCGGAAGCGTGGGCTGCATAAAAATGGCCTGGATCTTGTGGAACCAACTGCACACGCGTCGCCTAGAAGTGGGCGCACTCAACGCCACCTCGATCGGTTCTCGAGTCGCCTCCGTGGCGCTCACCATCTTCCTGATCGCATGGTTCGGTCTCGGCAACTACTGGATCATGTCCATCAAGTGGCCCGACTACACGCCGACCCTCTTCGAGCCGAACAAATGGTGTCACCGCACACTGTACGTATTCTCGCTGGTGCATCTCTTCGTCGTCTATTCGGTGTTCGTGGCGGTCGTCGCGCTCGTGATAACGCTCGCCGGCTGTCAGTTGTTTGGGTGCCCGTGGCTCGGACCCGCCAGATACAAATAGCAGAAGCCTCCGGATTACTTCGAACTGTGGGACGTGCCGCGTACATACCATTAATTTTTTGCTCAAATGTTTGTTATTCGACGCCGTTTGTTATTTTCGGCTTCTTCCAAGACGTTTCCTCGTTTCGTTTCGTTTTTGTTTTAATTTAAAAAATACAGCAGTGACGTACGATGAACGGGGGAAAAATGAAGCATTTACATATCAGTGAGGAGAATGACGATTGCCGACTACGTCACTGGTCGTTAAAGGATAGGGGACCAATAAAATGGAATTTGCAAAAAGCAGTAAATTTTTTTCGACGAGAATCTGATTCCAAAATCAAATATTTACACATCGGAGAGGTTCCTAGAATCATATCGTTTCCGCTTCAAATTAAAAATTTGTTTTTCGTTTTTTAACTTATAGATAAATGTATTAGAATATATATATATAACGTCAATTAGGTACATACATATATCTATATATACACAGTGTGTAAAGCATAGCAGACTATATACATATATATATTTTTAGTGTGTTTATATTATATATATATACATAGCGGGAATATTAAATTCTACGATTAAATATACAACAGAAATAAACGACGCAACAATGTACTTATGAGAAATTCTTATGTAAAACGATTTTTTCGAATTTTGTATCAGCACGAGGGACCTGACTAAACGTACGTCGAATGTATTGCTCGTTTCGTCGACGATGTATGCTTTTTTTGTAAGAAAGTAATTGCATCTAGTTGGCACAGACGACATAGTTAAGATCGTACATAAAATAAATGAAGTAAAAAAATACAAAAATATAAAAATGCGCAAAAAATTGCTAAAAACCAAAGAAAGAAAAGAATTAAATAAAATAAAAAATTTGAAGTTAACATCTAGCTGTTAGATGACAAGTAGTTACGATCAGACATGAAATATAAATGAAGAAAGAAATATAAAAATACAAAATTTTCGCAAAAAATTGCCAAAGAAACAACTAATTAAAAAAAAACTAAAAATTGCCAAAAACCAACAGAAAGAAGTGAATGATAAAATCAAATAAAAAATATTCAATTTTCATTGGCTTGAAATTAATTGCATCTAGTTGGCACAGACGACACATGCATACGATCATACATAAAACAAATGAAGAAAGAAATATAAAAATATAAAATTAGCGCAAAAAAATGACAAAGAAATCAAAACAAAAAAAAAACTAATATGGAATGGAAAATATTTAATCTTCATTTGCTTGAAATTAATTGAATCTAGTTGGCACAGCCGACACAGTTACAATCATACATAAAATAAATGAAGAGAGAAATATAAAATTTTCACCAAAAATTGCCAAAGAAACAACAAAATCAAAAAAAAAAAAAAAATCTAATAATATAAATGCAATGGAAAACATTTAATTTTCATTTGTTTGAAATTAATTGCATCTAATTGGCACAGACGATCATACATAAAACAAATGAATGAGGAAATATAAAAATATGCCCAACAAAATTTCCTATCAAACCAACAGAATCAAAGAAACTAATATATAAATTAAATGACAATCGTAAGCTCTTCATTGACTTCAAAGTACTTACATACGAGGCTTAGTTTCAAGATTTCTGGCCTCATCAGCCCCTGTGTGGTTTAAGAGTTATCGCTTATCAACAAGGCCGTCTATTTTTTGCAAGCTATCTTCATTCCCATTTTTTTTTTGTTTCAAAATTTTAAATTTAATCTTCGTTTTCTCTGCCTTTAGTTGTTTTTCCACTGAGACGTTCCTTCCATTGATTCAATCATATTTTAATCATTGTTCTTCCTTGCTATTTAAAGCGCCTTTTCAAATTTTTCCGCAAAAACCCACATAGAGATCTTAACTTTTTTCTTGGGCCTAATAGTGAGCAAGAGATGAAACGAAGATAGAACAACAAATTTCACTCATAAAATTACGTTCTTTTTTCTTCGAGATTTTCTTTCAGCAATTCTATATTTTTATTATCATTTTACGTTGGAATAATTTCCCCTTTCTTGATCTTCACTTCCATGGAGTTTCCATCAATTTTCCATACCATTTTTCCTATAGTTGGACATCGCCCCTCGCCTCCATTTCTTACTTCCTCAAATTGATTACTTTTTTAACATTTTTATTCCCATATTTATGTTCTCTTTTTCTGTAATTTTAATTCATCCTTCCTGAGTTTCAACCACAATACATGATTGAAGTTTCAGAAAATAGGAAAGAAAAATGGGATTCGTACAAGCAAGAGAAAAGAAACGCGTTTTATATTTATTGCCAGGAAAAGGGACGACAAAAACAATGAAAGAAAAGTAAAAAAAAATCACTATGGAGATGGTGGAAAAATATATAAAACAGAAACGAAAAATGTTACGTCGTGTTGGAAGACAAAGGGATTGATCAGAAAATCTTTACCTTCGTTTTTTCAAAATAAAACAAAACAAGCGCCATCTACGTACTGCGAGACGCGTGAACAATTATTTCACACAAGTCGCAGATGGCGCTGTTTCAAAGGAAGACAATTTTTTATTCAATTTCGAACGAAATTTGATGTTTCGAACAGAAAATCACTGAAAACGATTGAATTTTTTCGAAACGTTGGCGAGTCGTCGTGAAACGAGCAATACATTTTTTGATAATCATATATATATTGGTAAGAGCAATAGTTTGTAATAAGATAATGGGTTTGTGGGAACGATTCGAATTAAAATCGAAGCGAGCGGGTGCAGTTGGTTTCGGACGGATTTGTTCCGGACAAATCCGACAGACGTCGCCACTGGGCTTTGTACAAACTCGACTAAATTCGCACGCACTCGGTCCAAACGAAAGATTTATGTCCATGTATATTTACAGCATCCGGGAACAATATTTGTAAGATTTTATAATGTTGCCATTTTTTTTATATAATTTTCCACGTAGGTGTAATCAGACCGCTTTAAAATTGTCATCGACAACACTGTTCATGGCACTGTGAGGGATTAAAATGAAGCTTTGGATTAAAGAGTATTTTGGCTTGCATGTTTTTGAAATGGAAGTCATTTTTTTTCTAACAAGGTCGGATTGGCGACTTGGGGCCTTTTTTCAAAGAAAAGGTCTGACGCATCATGCAATAATACAAATATCCATCTCTGGCCAATAAACATTGATTATTGGTAAAAAAATCTGAAAATATTTTCAATTTTTTGTTGAAGTTCTTGTTGGGTCTTTACTCTTTACATTCTACAATTGCGATTTTTTGGAAATCTTCATAACTCATTGCATTTCCCATTTTCCTAAAAAGTAGGTTTACATGTGCTAATGAAGAAAAGTTGGATGACGTGGGAATATCTATCTAAATTGGTGTTGGGTTGGACGAAAGGACTGAGTGTAACGGATTGCGATAAGGGCGTTGAAGAGGAACAGAGAAGAAAGACTAACTTGAGGAAACGTCGAAAGAAAAAGGGTAGTAACTGTCAAGGATTTTAACGGAAAATCTACGTAAAGAAACCGTGAAGGAAGTTTTAATTTAATTCCCAAATCATATTGAACCCAACCGTTCCATCTTGGAAAATTTAGAGAATAATAAAAGAACTACAAGGAAAAGCAATAAATGGAAAGAAATTAAGGAAAGAGTCTATTTGGAGTGGATCTAAAAAGCAAAGGAAAGACGTTCGAACGAGAAGACTCGATGGATGCAAAATGGAAAGAATTTTGAAGATCTTGGCTTGGATATCAAAAATTTGGAATGGATAATAATGAAAAAAAAGAAGGCGCAAAGGCTGAAATAAATCCAGTTTTAGTCACACTGAATTTTTTAAAATTTGTATGCTGGATGCTGGAGCTGGATGGATTCTGATGGTAGATTATCATCGGGGAGATATGGTCATAAAGTGAAGGTTTACATACCACTTCCTTTCCTACGGTTTAAGTAGCAAGATACATGTAAAAATAAGAAAGAACTAAGATGGAGAGAATTTTGAAGATCTTGGCTTGGATATCAAAGGTATGAGATTGAGTCTGATGGGAAAAAATGAAGGCGCTAAGAAATAAATCCAGTTTAATTCATATTGAATTTTTTTAAAAATTTTTCTAACGATGCTGTGGATGGATTCTGATTGTAGAATGATCATCTGGGAAATATGGTCTTAAAGGGAAAGTTTATATACCACTTCCTCTCCTACGGTTTAAGTAGCAAGATATACATAAAAATACAGAAAGAACTAAGATGGAGAGAATTTTGAAGATATTTGCTTGGATATCAAAGCTGACAGGGATTCTTGAAAAAATGAAGAAGCGTAGTTTTATTCATACTTTTTTTATCTTCGTGTATTCATATTTTCAGGGACGTTAACATCCAGGTCCTCCTCAATTTTTTGAGAGGAATTTCTTTTTCACTTTTTTTAATTTATTTAAGAAATATAACCTAGCTAGCTAGGGCACTAAAAGCTAGCTAGGGCATTAAAAGCAAAAGCAGATTTGGAGAGGCTCTAAGAAACCGAGGGAAGTTTGGAAAAGCGTTTGAACGAGGATGGATACTGAGCAAAAAATGCAAGCCTTGTATTGTGGAATTGGAGACGAGGAGAACGAGGAGTCTGGGCACTGGTTGGTTTGGTGCGATAAAGTGGGTGAAAAAATAAATAGGGCAAGAAAAGAAAAGAAAAATTAATGAAAGCGAGATGGATTCTCTCGAAAAAAAGTGCACAGTAAGGAAGAATTCATATTAATTTTTGGAATAAATTCATCCCCATCTACACATTTTCAATATCCACGTCGACGTTCACATCTCTTCAACTAAGGTGACTATTTTTTGTACAAAAGGAGCACGGCATTAGTACTGTGGCAACATAGTGCATATTCAACCAATAATTTTAGATACGGTTTTTAAAAGGTGTACGGTTCATGAAAAAGCAGAACAAAAGTCCCTAAAGGAGTATGGTGACCTTAGTTTTTTGTATGGGCTGGGTTCGCTTCGTGATTGAAATTCAAAAGGTAGAAAAGAATTTAAAAAATGCAAAGGAGGTACTTTTTGAGTACAATTTTAAAAAATTTTCGATTAATGATATATGGGTTGGGTTTGCCCCGTAATTAAAATTAAAAGAACGTAAGGGGCACTTTTGTAGTACAGTTTTTAAAAGGATTGCGGTTCATGAAAAAGCAGGACAAA
The DNA here is from genome assembly GCA_018397195.1 of Lethrus apterus. Taxonomy (NCBI): domain Eukaryota; kingdom Metazoa; phylum Arthropoda; class Insecta; order Coleoptera; family Geotrupidae; genus Lethrus; species Lethrus apterus. Next base: position 7,610 of record JAFFZR010020217.1, on the reverse strand, counting down.
ATTCCCCAAAGGAGTACGCTTATAGTCATCTTACTTTAACATCCATATCCTGAGCCGCCCTAACCTCAGGGCTACATGGGCTACAGCCCAGGGGCGCCAGCCTTCAGGGGACGGCAATTTTTACCCCGTCCGTGCATTTTTACGAAGAAGGGCGCATTATTGTTAGTAGCCCACGGGCGCCAAACATCTTTAGGACGGCCCTGTCCATATCTCTTCAACAACCACAATCTCATCCACACCACCTTCAAATGTGATATGGGTTATGTGCTATTTGCTCTTTTAATAATTATGTCAAAAATACAATCATTTAGTTATTCAAATGTCTTAGACTGGTATGTTACAAAAATTTTAAAGGTTGTGCATAGACAAGACGTGGATGAATTTAAAATGTAACACATCTCGACTTATTTCTATTGCTTCTGTTTGGGAAATTTTCCATTTGAGTATTGTTCTTCTTCTGCAAGGTATTCATTATAAACAATTGAAGTTTCAAACATATGCCGATCATTAAGGCCCGAATCCACTTTACTCTCAACAAGCCATAAACAGTGAGTTGGTAACGTACGAGAACCAGACGTAACCTTAACACACACAAATTGCGTTTTTTTCGAGTTCAATTATTATAAGTCATTTATTTTTCTCGCAACGTCGCATACTCGAAACCGGCACACCGAAACTGCGCGCAAGACGGATTATTTCAAATCTGTGTAAATCGACGGTAGTCGTTAAATTTTAGTTGTATATAGTTTAATTAGTGAGCCGACTCTCGAGAGTCGAGAATCGGCCAAATGCGGTCCAGCTTTAACGATAACGAACAATCGCAGGCGGCGGTGGATCGGAGCTACGATTTCGTCGGGCGCCGCCGCCGCGCGTCCTAGCTTAAGATTTGTGTGCGTGGATAAATAATTGTGCAACGCCGAATTATGTGTGAGCTTTGCGCTTAACGCTCGACGCACCCGACATCGAACGCACTTTACTTCTCGAACCGTCGCCGTCGCATCTGCGCCATATATAAATTTGTATGTCTTGACGTCTTGTTACGTCCATTATTTGCGACTCGTATGATGATTTATGATTCAGGAGCTGATTTACGAATCATATGATTTTTGAACGCCGACTGCTTACAATCAAAATTATGAACAAATGTTTTAGTTTGTTTGTTTTATTATACTGTGATACGTACTTGTTACGTGTTTGTTTAGCATCGCTACGTGTCAAGTGTGTCTATGTGTACAATGCCAACTGTAGTAAAAATAAAGGAATATAAAGATTTTTTTGTTTCCTTGTAACCACCGATTAACCTAAAGAATTAACGTAAGAAACTGATGTGCGACTCCACCTATCGGTGGGCGCCGCAACATCAAGAGTCGTCCGCTACTCGAACATAGGACACTGTAAAAGTCCAAGCCGTACTGCCGACGGGTTAATCGCCCAGAAACTAACGTTAGTCTGCGGAGGTGAGCGTTTAATGCAATGTCGAGCGTGTGTTTCAAATCTAAAGAATTAACGTACATTTTTTTTTGATAAATATCCACTTAAAAGTAGAAGGTCCTAGTCGACTTATTTTGTTTCATTCATCTTTTTTCTCAGACTTTCCTGTTGATGCTGCATTTAACACTTTTTCTTTCCACCTTGCTTTCGATCTTCTTCGTCTCCTCTTCCATCCTATGTTATCGTCTAAATTTTCTAGTAGCTCCTTCGATACTGAGTATTAGATAAAGTTGAAGTGAAAAATATTGCCTAACTTAAGAAGAAAAGAAGAATGGAAAAAGAAGTCAAAACTGGAAACGGAATTGAAACGGAAACAAACATTGATGGATACAAAAAAAGGAATGAAAAAAATGATTTTGTGATGTGAGAAATCTAATTATCTGAGTTGGCTCTGAAATGTGATGTGCAATTGCTTTTTTTTTCAACTAGTTTCCATCTTGTTTTCAGATTTGTTAGAATATCTATTATTCTTCCATAATTTTCAGCAATTTTATATCCAACCTCATTTTTTGGTAATATTTCAACCTCAAAAAATTCTTTCGTGAACAGTTTGAAAACAACGTGCTTTCTTTTACAAAGAAGAAAAGTGTCGAAAACAAAAATGCACATTTGTTTATGCAGAAACGACAAATTCTAACCTTATTTTCTGAAAAATCGGTGTTTTAACCTCGTTTTCCAAAAGTTGGTCATTTCGTCAATTTCAGTTTCTTCTTTTTCTTAGCGTGTGGGAAAACCATTTTCTAAAGTCAAAAATTGGGATTGTAGACTAAACGTGAAAAATTAATATAGGACAATTTCCATACCCAAAACTTAGGTTGGAATCTAAAGTACAAATAGTTCCAACCTCACTGAAACCTCTTTCTTTTTGAAAATTTTTTTCCACACTTGAAGTCTAATTTCATATTTTTCTAAAGACCCTTCATACCGAAATTTTCAATAATTTTATAGCCAACATCGTTTTAGGCAAAATTTCAACCTCAAAAACTGTCTTTCGTGAACAGTCCAAAATGACATGCTTTTATTGACAAAGGAAAAAGGGAAGGAAATGTACGTATTTTTTTCTTCAAATGACAAAATCGAACCTCATTTTCTGAAAAATTATTCCACATTTTAAGGAAAATTTCATATTTTACAAAAGACATACTTAAATTTTCACTAATTTTATAGCCAATCTCTTTTTTTAGGAAATGAGTATTTCAACCACAGAAAATTTCTTTCGTGAACATTTCAAAACGGCGTGCTTTCCTCGACAAAGAAAAAAACAAAATCTTTGGGTTGGAAACGAAAATTCAAATCTGTTTCTTGACAAATAACAAATGCCAACCACATTTTCCAAGATTCCAAGTACAAAATCTAAGTTTCAACCCCATTTTCCCCGTTTTCGTTAATTGTATCTTCTCCCTTTTACAATTCCTTGAATATCTGGTTGCTGTTGTTTTTCTTTCCCACCTATCTTATACTTGTTGTCGACATATATTTTCCTGAGTAATTTTCACTGCCGAGCCCTCAGGATTTTTGCTTACGTGTAGCAGGTACTAGTAATCTTAATGGACATATTGTTTTATTCTTCTCTTTTCTAATGCTTTACTGTCACGTGCTTTCCCTTTCCAGTTGGTTTCACTCTGCTCTGTGTTTTCTTATCATTTCCTTTTTCCATCTTGCCTTGGATATTCCTCGTCTCTTCTTTTCTACTATATTACCTTCTAAACTTTCTAATATCTTCTCCCTTTTACAATTCCTTGAATATCTGGTTGCTGTTGTTTTTCTTTTCCATCTATCTTAAATTTGTTGCCCGCCATATATTTTCCTGAGCAGTTTCCTCTGCCATACTTTCAGCATTTTTTCAATTGTTCGTTCTTAGTTTGAGTTCTCTTTTGTTTTATTTTCATTTATCTGTAAAACTATTTTTTGGGCACATTTTTCTAGCTTTCAAATTGTTTCTTGTAAATCCCTCTCGCTTCGTTGCTTATAATTTACACATAATTCGTGTAATAGAAATAAACATCTTAAAAACACATGTACTCGGTGGTATTTCATTCGGGGTTTTCGTTGCGAACCGATCGATTGTGTTGACGAATGACGAATCACGTGTAGGATATTTTAAAATGCCGAACAGATAATATTGGAAATACTTAGCATTGTTACGGGGATGCGAATTCTATCGCCAATGGACCGTAAAATATCCCACACAAAGATACCCTCGAGTGCGATGGGCGGATCGGGGACAAATTGAAAACGAAAAGTTGTAAATACCTCGTTATTCATCGCGGACGATGATTTATCGGTGTTTTGTCGGAGCTGGCGCGTCCTGCCTGTACACAGGATGAGTCATGGACGCAAATTTATCAAAAAAAAAATATATATATATATATAATGAATTGATCGGCTGTAAATCGACGAAAGGACTTAACGATATAAATTTTTTTAGTTTCACAGGTATGGCAGATAAAATTGTGCACTTCTGAGTTGGCGCCCAACGTGGGGCGACGACGTGGATATCCGTTGCATCAAACTCATGTATTATAATTAGTTCAACATCAAGGAAACAGACATTCTAGACATTATTTGGTAGTGATTTTTGATGTACTGGGCTACTTATTTATTATAATTGTGAACAACCGACTAATATAGATGATATTTACCATGACATTTTCGTGTATCATCGATATACGTTAACGTAACGTAAATATTATATTTATTCGACTTGTTCGTCATTTAAATTGAACGTGTGTGCGTACATCAAAAACAGTCGCCAGTAAAAATACTTATTTATTTTCGAATGAATCCCTGCGTGTACCATCACGTGTAGCTAATGAAGGGCCCACACACTCCCGCCACGCGACCCAACATAAGCAAACAATTAGGCCCGACGGAAACATCGATAATTAAATATCTGCACTGACAAAGAACCGACGCGAACTAAAAACGTCGAAGGCGGCATCCATTTCGCGTGCCTACCAATAAAATTACATTCATTACGCTCAGTGAAAAATTCGCTTTGTTTCGTCGGGCGATAATCGAATTTTACGCGTAACGCAATCATTTTTTTCTCCTCGCAAAATTTCCACAAACACGTTCTACGATCGCGTACAAAGACGGTTATGAATTTTTAATGCGTTTCATAGACTCTCTCCTCCCGGGTCGGCATTTAATAAATGCGTGTCGTACCTGCACTCGAGGGGCACAATGCGTCGTCGACACACAACATGATAAATTACAACGAATCACGTCCAATTTGAGACATTAAACAAATAATTACACGAACGAACGGTCCGGAATCGAAAACTATGCAGTCGTCGGGTGCTCGAAACAGTGCCATTGTTTGCGGGGCCAACGTCTCGTTCAATCGGGCATTTTGACTGACAGGTACTTAAGTGACGTTACGGCGTGTGAGAGAATGCGTTCGAATACGGTAGAAAGGACGGCGCGCGGATGTGAAGTATCGATCGGCAAATCTAGTAGTGTCGTTTGGATTTATGGGGAAATATTTGAATTTTTTTAAATTTTCTTACAACACATCAGTTGAAAAGTTTATCTTACCGTCTTTAATGCTTTAAAACTGCCCAAAATAAAAGCGCCTAGACGTGATTAATGTTAATTTATAAACCAATATAAGCAGTCCAACCCAAAGAGTCAGTTAGACGAATAGACAGACGCGTAGTTGGTAAGACAAAGCAGTCAGGTAAAAACTAGTCAATGAAAATGATGAACATACGTGATAAATCAACCAAATGGTTCATTAATCAGTCAGATAAACAAGCAGGTATATGTGAAAAAGTCCGATTGTAAAACTATATATAAAAGCGATAAGATACAAGAAAAAAGTGTTCAAGACAATTAATTATACAAGAAGTAAACAGCCGAATACATAATCTTGTAATAAGGAAAATCGGAAAGCTCATAAAGAAAATAGAAAATTAATGGGGCAATCAATCAGATAGGTTATTAGCTATATATAAAATTAATCAAAGAGATAATCAATTAGCTAAACAATGTAATAGACAATTAATCTGATAAACTATATATCAGATAGGTGACAAATTTATTTAGATTTAGATTATCAGTCATATAAACGATGAATTAGACAGATGATCAATCAGATACTTAATAAGCTCATGGTCAGTTAATTAACTTGGGTAATTAGTCCAATGGGAAATTATTTAGATGAGTCAATTGGAAAGTCATTCAGTCAGCTAAAAGATCATTCAAATACACAGATAGAATAAACGGACAAGTGCCCAATCAGATAGGCAATTAGTCATATAGACAGTGATCATTAATTCAGTGATCAGTCAGAAAGGCAATTGTGTTAAATAGATAAATACAAAATGTAGCAATCTTGAAATTGGCGCCCAACGTGGGGCACGAATCACAAACATGTGTTCACCGCGAGCCTTAATAGATTTGTTATCTTTAGTTTTCAGAAGATTTTCTTTACAAAACGTAAAACATTAGAAAACTTCAATCTTGTATTTTATTTACATGTACTTTTATGTTTTTATAGTTATTTAATTTTTTCTCGTACTACCGAAATTCTTAACATGAAAGCTTCGTGACATTATCGGCTCAAAGCGCCACATTTAAAAGGATATTTATGAATAAAACGTGTGTGAATTCGCGGATATTTTCTCCATAAGTCATAACAATAAAAATAATAATGAGCAGCGTCAGCAAATTTTAAAAACGTTTTTTTTTCAATTTTGACGTAAAAAATCATCATGATTACGACATTCCAATTCGAACAAATTCGTTTAAATTCTAAACCATCCCTGATGCGATGTAAGCATCACCGAATAAGAAGCGTACGGTTCACGACGCTACGTATTTACAAAGTGATCTTTGTTTGTGTCGTCTATGAAGTCAGATTTCCGCTTGAGTAACGCACCATTGGATATTGTGTCGTTTTGTTCGTACACTCGACGGATTTTTCGGGCAATTCTTTAAAAACGCGCGCACCCGGTACATTCAACCGAGAAGATCGATTAGTCATTGTGGTCGCGTTAGTTTTTAGAATCGTACTTCAAGTTCTGTAATATTACTTGATGTAATTATGCAAACATCGGCGAATGCTTTGTGCATTCGAGGGATTGCGAGAGTGATGTTGATGAGGTTTAAAGTCAGGGACCGTTGTGCAAATGATGAATGCTTTGTGGATATTAAATTTGTATATTCCAATCTCGAATGATCAACTGGATAAATTAATACTTTATGGACACGCTGTATATTCAAAATACAAATCATTGATTAGAGCTTGGTTAATATTAAACAAAGAAAAACTTAATGCAAAAATTGTCTGAAATCAGCATAGTTTATAATTGGCACATATAAAGGGCCGTTCCGTTACACAGAGAATGTGTAAAATGTTGGGTGTAATTTTTCTTAAGGTCATATATACAAGAAAATCGGACTTTTATATGATTTTCGAAAAATTAAAAAAAAAATAAAAAAGCAAAAATGTCCATTAATTAATAAAAAAAATCCACGAAAAAATAATATAAAAAAATAGATAAATAAATAAATAAAATTAAAAGAAAATAATAAACATCGAAAATTTAAGGAATGAACGTAAACAAAAAATGAGAAAAAAAAAATCTAATATCAACAAAACACTGATTAAACGTACAGAAACACACTAGATCTCAGATTCAACCCGTCGAAGTTTTTAACACATTTAATTTTTTCGAATGTTTATTTTCTAACGGTGAACTTTATACTGTCTTCAGAGTGCATTCTTTAAATTATACTTAAAGGGGTTCAAATATGAAAAAGCACATTTGGCGCCCAACGTGGGGAGTCAACTTTTAACAGATGTCCGTTGCATCAGATTCTTCTGTTATAATTAGTTCAATTATTTCAACATCAAGGAAATATACGAGAAAATTTGGCGCCCAACGTGGGGAACCAACGTTTAATGAATATCCGTCACATCAAACTCGAGTATTATAATCCACATCAATATACGATCAAAATAAAGAAAAAGAATGTTCGATGGACGAAAGATACCGAAATAACATTCTAATATTAAATAACCGTTCGCTTAATTTTTTTGCTTTGCCCGAAAAATTTCTATATACTTTCACGACACGAATTAATGAACTTTTCCAACTAAATGTCGTTTT
>JAFFZR010020216.1:0-15474 GCA_018397195.1 Lethrus apterus | reverse complement strand
TGGTTGCACACTCAAGAAAAGAAAAAAAAAAAAAAATATAAAACGTCAAACATACTATGAAACGTCGAACAGACTATGAAACAACAAACTGACTATGAGACGTCAAAGTGACCATGAAACGTCAAAGTGACTATGAAACGTCAAACTGACTATGAAACATCAAACTGACTATGAAACCACAAACTGACTATGAAACGGCAAACTGACTATGAAAAAGCAAACTGACTGTGAAACATCAAACTGACTATGAAACATCAAACTGACTATGAAACATCAAACTGACTATGAAACATCAAACTGACTATGAAACATCAAACTGACTATGAATTGCAAATTTTTTTTTAAACATTTGAAAGGGTTTGATGTTGTGGGGCTGACAGAAGCGTGGTTGGAGGTGAAAAGCTTAAAGATGCTTAAATTGGAAATGCTAAGCGGCCAAGAGAGAATAGAAAGGGTAGTGCTAAGTGGGGATAATACCCGGGGTAAAGCAAGGGATGCGTGAGGAGAAGGAAGGAGAGGCCATAAGAGAAAGATGTAGGGAGGTTGGAGGTGTAGGGAGGTTGGAGGCGGAGGAAGCGTCTGGAAAGTTATAACTATATAAAGTAACCAGGAAATAAAGAACCTAACTGGCAAGATGATTCTAGAGGATGTAGAGCTGGGATGGAAAGACTAGAAAGGATATCAAAATATGGGATTATAAATATTAAGGTAAGAGAACGAAGGGGGATGAAGAGGGACAATATACCTATGTGTGCCCACAAGGACAGTCAGTTATCGACTACGTTATTACGAACGCGGATGCAAGAAAGGATTTGAAGATGATGAGGGAGAACGATCGGAAGATCACTTGTCGCTAGAGATTCAACTGGTACAAGATGAACGAGAAAGGAAGATAATAGCAGTTGAAAGAAAGGTAAGAGCAATCAGAAGCATATAGGATCAGGAAGCAGTGGGAAGGTACAAAGAAACAACTGACTATGAAGCAGCAAATTTTGTCATTTGTAAATTTAAAAGCTTTGTATATTATTTTGATTATTTCTTTATTATTATTATTATTTTTTTTTTAACATATTCAGACAATAACCCAGTATATATAAACGAATGGCTAAAACAGAAAAAACGTTATACAGGCTGTTTCAAAAGGAAGTGGCATAAAATTAATTTAGATCTCTGTGTGAACAACGCTTCAAAACCAGTGGCGTAGCATTTTCGGTGTTATTTTTCAATATAAAATTTTTCTCGTTTTCATTCATTTCCATCGAGTCGAAATTTAAAAATCGTATGCGAAAAAAATCGGAATAAAAACATCAAATCAAATTACACATTAATTTAAAAGCACGCTACATGTCTAAATAAAATTAACATAAATCCTTTTCAACATAAAAAAGGGCTTAATCACGGTCGTTTCGTAATTATCGTCGGGCAATTATAGTACATTAAACAAACCGTTTCGATCTGAAATTACCGATACGGACTGACGGATAAACAACAGGTGCGGCTGAACGCTCAACGCATTCGAGCGCCTTAACGCGAGGTGATTGGTTTCGGTGAGGAAAACATTTTACGTCTGGAACGATAACAAAACAACCCGACCTACGTCAACGTTGATGAATAAACAAAACGCGAGAAAAAGAACTGTGAATGGTGAAAGGTTTCGACGAATACGGATATCATCCCTTAGAACTTTCCAAGTGGTTTAGACGCGGTGGTTGTTTCAGTTTTTGTTCGTCGGTACAATGAGAATCCGTGAGTTATTAATGGGAGCCCATTTAAAACCCTTATGCACGTTTTTACGAGCGTTTTCTTTACGAGTGTTTGAATACAAAAAGCGACGTCTCGTATATTTCAAATATTTTATATACACGTTATTATATATTAAGCCATCGTTTAACAGACTGGAAAATTTTTAATGGAAATTGACAGCTATGTCAAGGCACTAGTTTGACAGCACGACGAGCCGTACTGATGACGGGTAATAACCCAGAAACCAATGTTAATCTTCAGATGTGTGAGTTGTCCATACTAATCGAGATTCAGGAGAAATAAAGGAGAAGATAAAGGCATGCAAGAGGTAAAGAGTGAGGAGATGCAAAATGTAATAGGAAGGACTCATGGATAAATGCCACGGAGGACTGCGGACTTCAGATATGATCAACAACAACATACCGGAAGGAAAGAAATACCTGTAAGTTGAAAGGTGTTAGTCATACCGATTTGGAAAAAAAGGGGACAGAAAGGGGACAACAAGATCTACGGGGGGGTTTAAGGGCGAGAGTGGAAAAGGAAGTGGAATGGGATAATGCCGAGGCAATATGATTTTTTAGAAGAGCCCGAGGAACTAGAGACAATCTCTTCCTACTAAACTATCTCGAGGTGGCAAAAAAGAGAGGAAAAATCTTCGTAATGTTCGTGAAACTGAGGGCGGCTTTCGACACAATCAGCAGCAAGATCTTGAACGAAGAGAAGAGAAATCGATGTGAGGCTGATCGGGAGAATGGAGCAGGTATACAAACAAACTTAGAATAGAGTAGGGTAAGAGCTGACGGAGGAATTCCGAATGAGCAAGAGCTTAAGGTAGGGCTATCCACTAAGCCCACAGCTTTTTAATCTGTGTACATCAGAGTTGACACGGTGACAGAAGGGGGGGGGGGAATCATGTAGGAAGAGAGTTTGGTCCATTGTTTTTACGGATGACTTGGTGCTGGTGGCGCATGTTTGAAAGGTACGAATGAAAGATTCGCAAGGTTTTTGTACAAAAAAGGATTCATGCTAAACATGAAGAAAACGAAAGTGATGGTGTTTAGGAAAGGGGGAGGTAGGAGGTGAGAGAGAGGAATAGGGGAAGAAGACCTGGTTATTTGGAAGCGAAAATTGGGGGAAAGGAAGAGAGGGTGATTGCTAGATTCAAGTGTGGAAACAAAGAGAAAAACAGTAAGTATTGGATGGGGAATCCCCTCCCTTAATAAATAATTATGTCAAATAAAAGAGAGAGGAATAGGGGAAGAAGACCTAGTTATTTAAAAGTGAAAATTGGGGGGAAGGAAAAGAGAGTGATGGCTAGATTCAAGTGTGGAAACAAAGAGAAATAGAATAAGTATTGGATGGGGAATCCCCTCCCTTAATAAATAATTATGTCAAATAAAAGAGAAAGGAATAGGTGAAGAAGACCTAATTATTTGGAAGCGAAAATGAGGGGGGGGAAGGAAGAGAGAGTGATTGCTCGATTCGAGTGTGGAAACAAAGAGAAAAAGAATAAGTATTGGATGGGGAATCCCATCCCTTAATAAACAATTATGTCAAATAAAAAGTCTGTTTTTTTTTTGCTAATCGAGCTGCTGGTTTAAAGCTCTTTACACTTTTCATTTTATTTAAAAATTGGAAATCCACACCGACAGATGAAAAACAAACATCTGTAAGAAAGAATGATGTCATCTTTGTATAAAAGTCTGCCATGGTTGTTGTAGAGAATGGCGTCATCTTTAAAAAAATAAATAATCTTTTCTCATGTAAATTTATATCTTTGATGGTGTCGTAATAAATATTTTTTTATTTCAATTAAACGTGTTGATTTGTTTGATAGTTCAAGTAAAAGTTTTCGGATCTTCGGCGCGTTTGGATTAGGGTTGGGTTTCTCGAACCCAGAATCCAAACCCGAACCAAACTCCAAATTTGGGTTTGGGTTTGGATTCTGGGTTCGAGTTGGGAGTCTGGTTCGGATTTATAATACAACGTGCATGTAATTACAAAGCGGCAATGGACACTTCTCTCGACAAATAACGCGTTTAATCTCGACACTTTCACGCGAGAAAAATTCCAGCGGCGTAGATCAAAAGACCCGACGCCCGACGATCCCACCCTCGACTCGTTTATCTCCGCTCGTTATCAGAAAGTGAAATACGTCGTCGTAATTACAAGTTTAAAGTCGTTTTCAATTAACCCACTTTTGATTTGATTTTTTTTCACGCGCAACGCTCGCAATCATCGTTTATCGTGAAGCACGCTTATTCGATGGAAAAATGCCCGCCACAGCGCGCCTATCTCACCCACAATGCACGCGATTTATGTGAATGAATAATTAATTGAATGACTAATTGCCGATACGATTCGTATGAATTTAACGATTTCTTTCATTGGCGATAAAAAACGAACGATCACTGTGGTTTTGATAACCTCGGGCGAAGATACTTAACGTTGAAAATTAGATTTTAATGTATTTTTGTGAAATGTTTAAATAAAATTATAATGATAAAGTTAATTTAATGTATTATATGATGTAGAGATGATCATCATGACTCATTAAACTGTTTATATTTTTGTTAATAAATTTATTAATTTTGAAAGATGGAAGAGATATACGAGACAGTCGTGGAAACGAGATAGCTATACAAAAATTATTTTCAAAGCTACGGGAAGAACGGGTGACTAGGCGTTGCCTAAATGATAAGGGAAAAATTCATTTATTATTGTATGGTTATTTGATGATCAGCATGACTGATTAAACTGTTTATATTTTTATTAATAAATTATTTAAGTTTGAAAGATGGCAGTCCAATTCAATTTTCGCATATACACCTCGTTTCACTTTTTCCTTTAAAAGCCAGTTTGTACGAGTGCAACGTAGATGGGAGATATACGAGACAGTCGTGGAAACGAGATAGCTACACAAAAATTACTTTCAAAGCTACGGGGAGAACGGGTGACTGGGCGTTACCTATGGCGTTAAATTTTTTCGCCAGAAGGAAGCACAGAACCCTATCAGAGACAAATTAATTCAAGTTAGGGCAATTAAATAAATAAATTAAATAATTTTATTCAGTTTGCTAAATTGCCTCGGGAAGTAGGAACTTTTGTTTTTTTCAAAATTTCGTTTTCTCGAAAACTGGCGGTTTTAGTTAAACCAAACGCTAGATACTAACTAAAAATATAAGTGTTATAAGTAAAAAAAAAAATGTTATGCCTCTTTCGATATCAAGATATAAAATGTAATTTTCTCAAACACTTAAAATATTGCCATTTTGGTCCCTTGCAACTTTCAATTGTTTTCCTCCGCCCAATTCTCTAAGAAATGTTAAAAACGCAATTTTTTTGTATTTCGATTTTAACAAAAGATGGCGGCCAAACGGAAGCGTTCCGCGCCAAACGCTTTTGCTTTTTTGGTCACCGTGGTCAAATCATGTACGTTGTCAATTTTGACATAAATCCGTGAATTCACCATAAACTAAATTTCAGTAAAGTCACAAAAAAATTCTTGCATTTTTAAACAGTTTTCATCTACGAATTTGATCTGGTTATTTTCCGTCTGTTACAATTCGATGCAAAGCGCCTTACGCATGTTCCTGTCAGCTTTTCGATAATCCACCCGCCACCCCCTCCACACATAAACAAAACAATCCCCATATCGATTCTCCCCTTCCCTGGTCGTTTGCATCGTTTGAATTTTTTCCGAACGTGCAATTACACCCAGACTCATCGGGGCTACCTCGTCAAAACATCGATCCCTAATTCCTTTGTACGTCGTTGGGGGGCGCGATTGAGCTTCACGTGTGCGCCCGAAATGAACCGGAAGACACCGCTTCGGGTTCGAAATCGTTAATTTTGCTTTAATGAGGACGCGCGCGTTCGTGAAAAAACTAATCATTGGATGCGTTCACGGACGGACGATCGGCAGATGTTTTCCTTGCAGCTGCTCGCCCGAACGAGGTGATGAAAACGGACACAAGGTGTTCGGATCGCAGTCGACCTTCACCTTCAATTTTGGTTGCGTATCACCAAGATGGAAGTGAAAAGCAAACTCGATTAAAGCACGTTTTTGGACTGACATGTCCGACAAAGTAGACGACGATGTCGAAATTTTTGATGGCGGCGTTAGTCATCGCGTTTCGTAAACAAAACTCGCCGTTTGCGCCGCTGCGCATAATAATTTCCAAATTACCATAAACACGCACACATGACACATTCGATTCTCGCGAAGTCGAGGCGTCTGCGATCTGTAATTAAATTTTGTTTTGATCCGCAACGCAATGTGTACCGCTTCCGCGCCTCTTCACTTTCTTATGGACTGCTTGCGAGAAAACAACGTTCGTATGACACGTACGCAAGTGCACAGATCTGTACGTATAAAAAAATCTAATCGCTCACGATTATCCCGATTCAATCGATCGTCTGTTACGTAAGAAAATTGCATCTTTCGTACTTCCCGATGGCGTTGCTGTTTGTTACAGTCGGACGATTCCAGCTCGAAGCCCTCACGCTCCGGCGAATAGCATCCTTTTTCAAACGTTAATTAATAATTTTCACGCGTTTGACTTTACGAAGTCGACGCGAACTTCTCGGAACTTGGCGTTAAATTGAACGGAATTGCTTGCACATCGCATGTTTTATGTCTAGCATTGCGAATTGGGCTTTAAAGGCGTGTCCACATTCTAATTTTTTTTATGAAGTACAAGCTTGGTTTTGTATTACATATGGTCGAGGTAATAATTCAATAATTTCAGAATTCAGACCTAATAATGCGTCATTGCGTCGTCCAATCAATCACTCAGTTGTTCAGTTGTTTAATCATTTCACGATTCTGTCATATAATCAATTCAGTTAACTTATTTATTACTCAGGTCCATTTCCTATAGGTCGATGGTTCATCCGGCTCGAAGGACCACATGTAAGAGGCGCAAGTAACTTATTAAAGATATTTGCATTTATTCTTCTATTTACTAAATGACAATATAAAAACTAAGATGTCCTGATCCTGTATAAAAAAAAGGTGCCTAATGAAAATCGCTTGCTGTTTCGACGAAGATGCCAATTGTATGAAACATTTTACACTGAATGACGAATTCAATTGGCTCGCGTGCATTCGAACAACGCTTAGATGACCTTGTCTCATCGCATTTGGCTTATTATCGGAACAAGGTGAACTAGAATTGTTAAGTTTTAAAACTCTAAGTCAGTGATTTCCAAACATTATGTACACTTAGAGAATGTAGTATGTGGACAGACATTGACAAGTATTTTGACATATGCCTTACAATTAGGCAACACTTATTACGGTAAATGAGTAGCTTCTGTGCAGGGTTGAGAATGGGTGAAAATTTTCTAAAGAATCTAAGCAACATATACAGTTATCAACTATATTGTGACGTAAAATATCACATAGACAATATAGCTATAACTTAAGATTTTGATCATTAGTACCTGCAGATGATCGCCCGATCCCGATGTCCTACCCTGCACAGAGGCTACACATTTAACGTAATAAGTGTTGCCTAATTGTAAAGCATATGTCAAAATACTTGTCAATGTCTGTCCACATACTACTTTCGCTAAGTGTACCTACGCCCCCCTTTTTCATAAAAAAAATCGCCTCCCCCCTCAATTTAAAGTTCGTACCGATTAATATTATAATTATGAAAGATATGGATTTTATGGGTTGGGTTCGGTCCGTAAATGAAATTCGAAACATTCGTCTCGCGTTTCTTTTCGCGCCCCACAGTTTGGGAAACTCATTCCATTTAAAAACAGGGCATTGGATTTTCGGAAAATTTAAAACAATGAAGGCACAGTTTGTTGATGTATATACTCAACTCAAACCCAATTTAAAACATACCCAACCAAATTACTGTTTGAAACCCTAGTGTAAGTCTTCGTACTACTTGTTTAATTAAACTGTATATACAATCAATCCGGCTCGAAGGACCATTGTAATTCTATTTAAAATGGGGGTATTAATTGTATGTCGATTCTATGCCTTTTTTTGCAAATGTTTGTTGTATTAAGGATTGGGATTAGCTAATTGAAATTAGTTAAACCCAACTATTAAAAAATGAAACGCCAAAAACCTATTATTATTACCACCGTTTGATTATTTGTTCCAAATAATACATTTTTGCAGGTTTTGATGTCACTTAATCCCAACCGAACCTAATTAAAGCGCATTTCGCCCCCACATTTTACAACATTTTAAAGTTCGTACCGAAACATTCGTCTCACATTTTTTCTCGCCCCACAGTTTGGAAAACACTGCTCTAAGTAACAAAAAACTGTCAAATTATCTGTCATAATTACACTATTGTAGCCTGATAAATAATATTTATGTAATTCATGGCCTACTTGTTTTTAAACTTTGACGCCATTTTATGCAATTTAATCTCAACGTGTTTGTTTGTACTGTTGTTTAATGAAATACATTGTATAGAATTAATAATAATTAGTAATAATAATTGGAAAGAAGAGTTGACATAATTTCCTGTTAAACCGGAAGTGAAAATTTCATTATAAAGAATATTAAAATTTGAAAAAGGGGCGCCCCCTTATTCAAAGCCGACATCGTGTGTCGTAATAAATATTTTTTTATTACATTTGAAGTGTTTAATAATAATAATAATAATTATTATTATTTTTATTAATCGAAAATTTTCATATATTTCGAAATCTCTCCCATAAAACTTCTCAAAATTTCAATTTCAAAAATTCTCACCAATCTTGATCGACGGCCGAGAAATAAACCGAACGTAAGGCGCCCGCGAGGATACTTTTCGCGTGCATGTTGAACGCGTTTCCCAGACGTTCGTCGTCATATCCTTGAACCACACGGCGCGGCGCTCTAAACTCTAAATATAAACATGCACATAAAACGAAATGGGTCATGGGGGC
The DNA here is from genome assembly GCA_018397195.1 of Lethrus apterus. Taxonomy (NCBI): domain Eukaryota; kingdom Metazoa; phylum Arthropoda; class Insecta; order Coleoptera; family Geotrupidae; genus Lethrus; species Lethrus apterus. The sequence goes on along the minus strand of JAFFZR010020216.1, from coordinate 6,825 downwards.
GCACCACCGTTTCGAAAAATGAGCCGACTCCCATCCATGCCAATTACGCGCTTTTCGTCGTCGGCGATGGTTCACACGTCGATGATTCTCATTGTTAATGAATCGCCGCTAGCAAATGCGCCTCCAAGGACGTTCGTTTTATTTACGTAATCGGTCGTCGTAAAAGCTTCTGTAATTCGATGATTGGCCGTTTAAATGTTTTTATTGTGGGATTTTATTCATCGTCTTAACGATACTTAAACGTCGATAAAGCAATCCGGTAATTTCTTATTACAGCATCCTTTCATATTTATCAACGACAACATCGATGACTTTAAACTTTAAAATTCACACACAATCTGTTCGTGTATAACCCAACCCAACCTAAACCCAACCCCAATGAAATTGCTGTTCGAAACCCAAAAATAAACACCAAACGATTTGATTGCTTAAATAAATACTGTACGATCATTACGGCTCGAAGGACCATTAAATGTACACTCAATCCATTTAAAATGGGCACATTAATTTGATTTTACGTTTACTGCTACGATAAATAAACGCAATCCAATCAAATTGCCTGTCGAAAACCTACAATCAACGACCGTGCGGTTTTGTAGTTTCGACAAAGCGTTTTTTTTTTTTTTAATTCTTGATCACAACTATATTTTTTTATGGTGCAGTTGACGAGTCTTTGAAGTTGGTTCGTTGTTATTAGTTCGTTGTTGTTAGTTCGGATGTTTCAAAATGTGTGGCCCCACGTTGGGCGCCAATATTTTACAATATGTATGTACTTAATCATAAAAAAAACCATCTGCTGGTGTATAACTCTAATCAAATTGCGATTTGAAACCCAAAAATAAGCACCACTCGATTTGATTGTTTAAATAAATGCCGTACGATCATTCCGGCTCGAAGGACCGTTAATTGTACGAGCATTCCATTTAAAAACGGAGCATTGGATTTTCGGAAAATTTAAAACAATGAAAGTACAGTTTGATGATGTATATACCCAACTCAAACCCAGTTTTAAACAGATCCCACCAAAATAGTGTGTAAGTCTTCGTACTACTTGTTTGATTAAACTGTATATACAATCAATCCGACTCGAAGGACCATTAAAATCTGGATATAATTATATGCCGATTCTATGGCGTTTTGCAAACGTTTGTTGTATTAAGAATTGGGATTAGCTAACCGAACCTAGTTAAACCCAACTATTAAAAAATTAAACGCCAAAAACCCATAATTATTACCACCGTTTGATTATTTGTTCCAAATAATAGATTTTGGCGGTTTTTTTAGCACGATGATGATGACGTCAGTTAATCCCAAACGAATCTAACTAAAGCGCATTCGAAATTTTCCAAGCCGCAAAATTTAATTCTCTGTCGAAACGAGTCTTTGTAATACGCCATCTTACCGCAACGATAAATAAACCCAACCCAATCAAATTGCCTGTCGAAAACCTACATTCAACGACCATGTGATTTTCTAGTTTCGGGCAAAGCATTGTTCAGATATTTCAAAATATGTACTGTTGCCGCGTGCCACGTTGGGCGCCAAATTTTTCCAATACTTCATGTATTTAATTAATCATAAATAAATAAATTTAATCCAGTTTTTCAACTTATAATTTAGTCATTTTCAGTCAGTATGTAGCTTTTACCCCACGTTGGGCGCTTTCAAACTAATTTGGTCATTTTTTCAGATGTTTCCTTGTACCCCACGTTGGGCGCCATTTTTTACAATATTTGTGCTCCCCCCTCCGTTTCGTTCCAAATTTATCGTTTCGTCATTTTCTTATCACTAATAAACGTTTACAAATATTTACAAAAAAGAACTAAACCGCTAAATATGACATATTTAATTAAAAGCAATATTTCTGTTAAACCAATTATTTCGTTAATTGGTCGTCTTGAGTTGCGCAATCTCCACGCCAGAACCGGAATTATTAATTTATGTATGCACTTGGAATTTTTAACGTTACATAAATTCACGATTTATTATGTGGGGATTACAATTACTATTAATATTAGTCGCCGTCGTGACTCCGCCCCTTGCAACGTAATATGCATCAAGATTTACGACTTGCACATCCTATTTGCAAATAAATGCCAACGTAACGAGCTCGAACGGTGGACCTATATTTTAAAGGTCGTTTTACACTGTGGACGCGGCACTCGCGACAGATTTTTTTTATCATGCAATACTATAACGTATTCTACGTCTGACCGGATAGTATAAATCAACCTTTAATTTACACAAATACAAATAAATAAAATATTTGCACTCATAATGGTCGTTTTATATTTTAAAGGTCGTCTGTGACGCGATAGATTTTTTTCCTCATGCAATATGATAGCGTGTAACGTCTGACAGGGTAGTATGAATCAACCTTAAAATTCTAACTCTGCACAATCAAATATCCAAATTGTATTTTAAACAAATACAAATAAATAAAAATATTTACGCTCGTAATGGGCGTTTGTTAATCTGTAACGTGTTCACTCGTCATGCCGTTTATGCGCGACTTTCCAAAAAAGGAATCCGCGTCGGCGTACGAATTTATTTCGTCCGGTCGCGCCAATCGCCGCATAAACGCAACAACAGACACGAACGTGCGATTCTGATCCGCTTTGCAATTTATTCAGGTATAAAGTTTACTCGGTGTGTGGAAAAATCCGCAAATGTGCGATTTTCGAGAAATCGGGTTTCTGTTATAATGAAGTCGTTACATTCGATTCGTATAAATAGGGCGGTTGTTTTGCACGTTTCACCGCTAAACGTGTCGTTTGTTGTGCATTTACATCGGAGTTTTTTGCAAATGTCGCGCGTGCATGTGGACCGATTTCGGATATTTGGCCTCGTCAGCACAGCTGACTTCGTACTCAAAAATTACAATAAAACATTAAACTATTTATTTTTAACAGTTTACACTAACAGCTGGTTTTCTGATTTTCTGAAAAAATCAATAATACTAACTGTTGATTTTGTCCAAAAATCAGTCATAATCAGTTTTTAGATTGTCATACTGATAATTAAATTTTATTTTGTCAATCTGTGTTCAAGGTCAAGAATCAACGAATCAACTGTTGCAATTCTTTGTTTATTTTGGTGTCGTTGTGTTCAGAGACGGGGGGGGGGCACTAGAGAATTTAAAAAAGACAAAAACACATTGTGGAATATTTTATTTCATGTCAGTTGACTTGGGTTCCCTTCGTACTCAAAAATTACAATAAAACATTAAACTATGTTCACACTGACAGTTGGTTTTCTGAAAAATCAAACATACTAATTGTTGATTTTGTACAAAAATCAGTCATACTGACAGTTGATTTTCGCAAAAATAGATCACAGTCACAGTAGATTTTGATGGTTTTCCAAGAATCAGTCATATTGACAGTTGATTTTGTCGATTTTCGCAAAAATCGTTCACACTGACAGTTGATTTTGTTGATTGTTCAATAATAAGCCGTACTGACAGTTGATTTTGTCAAAAATAGATCATACTAATAGTTGATTTTGATAATTGTCCAAGAATCAGTCATATTGACAGTTGATTTAGTCGATTTTCGCAAAAATCGTTTACACTAATAGTTGATTTTGATGATTGTCCAAGTATCAGTCGTATTAACAGTTGATTTTGTCAATTTTTGCAAAAATCGTTTACACTGACAGCTGATTTTGATGATTGTACAAGAATCAGTCATATTGACAGTTGATTTAGTCGATTTTTGCAAAAATCGTTTACACTGACAGCTGATTTTGATGATTGTCCAAGAATCAATCACATTGACAGTTAATTTAGTCGATTTTTGCAAAAATCGTTTACACTGACAGCTGATTTTGATGATTGTCCAAGAATCAGTCGTATTAACAGTTGATTTTGTCAATTTTTGCAAAAATCGTTTACACTGACAGCTGATTTTGATGATTGTACAAGAATCAGTCATATTGACAGTTGATTTAGTCGATTTTTGCAAAAATCGTTTACACTGACAGCTGATTTTGATGATTGTCCAAGAATCAGTCACATTGACAGTTAATTTAGTCGATTTTTGCAAAAATCGTTTACACTGACAGCTAATTTTGATGATTGTCCAAGAATTGGTTGATTTTGTCGATTTTCGCAAAAATCGTTTACACTAACAGTTGATTTTGTTCATTTTCTCAACATTTTGATTTTGTCAAAAATAGGTCACTCTGACAGTTGATTTTGATGACTGTCCAAGAATCAATCATATTAATAGCTGATTTTGCTGATTGTTGAAAAAACAGACATACTTCTCAAAAATCGTACTAGCAGTTGATTTTGCTGATTTCCTCAAGAATCCGTTCATAGTTGATTATTGTATTGGGCAGTTACTTATTTTGTAACGACTGATTAAAGCAAAAATAAAAACAAACAAAAATATTCTTACTTTGAAAAGTTATTTAATCTATTTTTTTATGGTAAATCGGTTCGTATTGTTATTTTATTGATTACTAATTTTGACAGTTGACATTTTGACAGTATTATCAGTACCACAGTTTTATATTAATATTCATTATTGTTGTTTTAATTATTTTGTAATTTACTATACCTCAATAAATTGCAACAAATTTTGTAATTTTTATCAATAATCATAAACTTCGATAGTAAAAAAAATGGACGATCCGGAAATTCAAGAGACGGTCGAGTCGATACTCGGCAAAGGAGCTCGAGTAGTGGATTGCGAGAAGAAATCATCGATAAAAGAGGAAGAGGTGCTCTTCATAAACGGAATGCCCGTTACGTTGGAGGGCAGAGACGGCCTCGCCATCAAACAGGCTCTCATGACCGGTCAAGTACCGCCGTGCGATCTGTTGAACACGCTTCTGATAAAGACGGGCATCTTGAAAGCACCGGTGAAGTTGGACACTTCGCTCAGCGTCAAATCGACGACGGTTACCAAAGAGGAGGTCACGGTCTCGCGAGACGGAAAAATCGTCGACGAACGCAGTCGCGAAACAAAAGAGCACAATTTTTACACGAGCGAGATATCCGAGGTGTACGAACCGATCAAAATCGTACCGTCCGGACAACTCTTGAATTCGCAGTACTCGAACGGTACGAGGAGTTCGGATCACAATGGCTACGAAACGGGGAGCGAGACCAATAAATTCGGTTCGTGTTCAAGCGCGTCCAGTTACGAATCGGACTGTCCCGCTTATAAACCAAACGCATGTTTGAGTAAAGATTCCGGCCATCTGAGCAATTCGATGTCGACTACGAAGGTTGATTTCACGCCGAGCTCCATAGATTCTTTGAGTTCGCTCGACGAGACTGATTTTAAACGGGATTTTGTCGATAAATTTAGAAAGTGCGGCGTCAACGGCAATGGATACCGGAAGGATTACAGCGTGAGTATTTCAATTTCCTTAAAACGCGAACCCGTTTCAAGAAGACGACTATTTTCAACTTTGTTCCATAAAAATATTAACGTAAAATTGAACATACTTGTTGAATCTGTTTTAATTTTTTTCAATCATCAGATATAATTTTGTGTTTTCAATCATCAGCTATTCCATAATTTTCGAAATTCCAATTTTTATTTTGCTCGAAACCTTCTTTAAATCTTTAAATAAAGTCCCACTGAATTCAAAAAATGCCATTGTTCTTCTCATTCATTTTTTCTTCACTTAGTCATATCCAGCTTTAATAATCATTTTTATCTCCAAGTTCGATACTTTTTTTTGTGTCCCCAATCAGTTCTTCCCAAATTTTTGATATTCCAGTGGTGAGTTTTCCATAATTTTTAATATCCTTCTCATCAGTTATTTCCTAATTATTTATATTCTTGTCATCAGTTATTCCATAATTTTTGTAATCCTTATTATCATTTTTTTACAATTTTTGTTATCTCAATCATTTGTTATTCCACATTGTTTTATCCCAGTTATCTACAAATGGCTGATGATGCTCATACTCATAATGCTCATTAAATAGTCGTCGGTTTTTCACAATACACATGCCCCAATCGAAAAATGGTCATCTACTATTGGAGAGGTTTTATTTTGCTCGAATACTGAATTTAAATATATTCTCCTCGTTCATTTTTTCGAGGCCTTAAAGTTCATTTTTGTCATCAGCTTTAATAGTCATTTCAGCTTTAATAGTCATTTCATCTTCAATAGTAATTTTTATCTCCAGCTTTAATAGTCATTTTTATTTCCAACTTCATTAGATACTTTTGCATCCACTTTCAGTTTTTATGTGCAGCCAAAAGTCATTTCTGTATCCATTTTCAATGGTCTTTTTATCTTCAGCTTCAATGTCATTTTTATCTCCAATTTCGAGTCATTCTCATCTCCACTTTCAACAGCCATTTTGATCTTCAGCTTCAGTAATCATTTTTGTCGCTAGTTTCCATAGTCATTTTATCCCTCGCTTCAATAGATGATTTTAGCGAACAGCTTCTGAACAGCTTTGAGCAGCTTCGAACCTAACTCAACCTGTTTAGGTTCATGCTCGAACCTAATTCAACCTGTTTAGGTTCACGTTCGAACCTAAACAGGTTGACTTAGGTTCGAAGCTGCTCAAAGCTGTTCAGAAGCTGTTCGCTAAAATCATCCCCTAAGATCATCCCCTAAATCACCCTCTAAAATCAACCCCTAAAATCATACCCTAAATCAACCCCTAAAATCATCCCCTAAAATCATCCCCTAAAAGCATCCCCTGAAATTATCATCCCCTAAAACCAAAAAGTGGGCATGGCCACGTGAGCGTAGGGGTAAAAAATGAGCATCGCCACGTGGGCGTTAAAAAAAGGTGCCCGTAGCGGAGATCTGAACCGGAAGTAAAGTGAATTGGGACCTCCATAA
>JAFFZR010020214.1:0-15930 GCA_018397195.1 Lethrus apterus | reverse complement strand
CGACTGTTTTTGACAAGTGAGAGTTATTAATATTTGAAATTTTTCATTCGAAGTAGGCGATATAATAAATATATAAATATTATGTCGGAAAATTGTATTATATTCAAATGAATCACTCGATTATAAAACAGTAAAATCTCTCGTAAAATCATTCGATAGTAAAAGCATTCGATAGTAAAATCATTCGATAGTAAAATCATTCGATAGTAAAATCATTCGATAGTAAAAGCATTCGATAGTAAAATCATTCGATAGTAAAATCATTCGATAGTAAAAATCATTATTCGATAGTAAAAATTATTCGATTATTAACAATTCGATAGTTAAAATCATTCGATTGTGTCCATCACTACTTTCTAAATTTTCACATATACAGCGTGTTCCGCTACCTATATGTGTCATTTTTTTTTTTTTTAATATCACCTGTATATTTTTGTCTACATTTCGACTGCATTTTCACTAATAAATGCCTACTGCACCCTTAAATTTAGAAGGACCTACTTAAGCTACTTTTAGAGTTTTAAAATGGGTGATAATCCCAATGACTCACTTGTGATAATATTTTTTAATAATTTTTTTTTTATTTTAAGGTAAACTAGTCATACCTCATGACCCGAAAAATGTAGATAAGTTAGGTTTGGTAAAAAGACCGCAAAATCCACCACCACCAGCACCAAGTCCAAGGCTTTCTAATGGACGTTCAAATGAAAGTATTTCATCAATGACTTCGGACTTGGATACGTCGGGTTTACACAACCCTATTCCACCACCAAGAAGGGTATTTATATATTTTTTTAATTGAGCATTTTGTCACAAAAACTACTAACTCATCATGTTAGGTATATTAAGCTAGATTGTTTGCAGAGGAAATATCGTTTGTCCAATTTGTCTGAAGAGAATGATGTGACAATTCTGGTAAAAGTGTTGTCAACTTGTCGCATGTTTCGTTTTAATTTTAGAAGTGCACGTCGTATATTGACTTAATAAGTTAAAAATGTCATATTGGGACCAAGTTTTTGAAATTAAAAAAAAATGCTCTTATTATTAAGTCAGTATACATATAATATGTTAATTAATTAATTTATCAATGTGTTTTAACAGTTTGTGGTGTTTTAATTATTTAACGTTTTTAACATTTCAGATTTTGTAATTTAAAAATTTAATCGGTTATCAATTTTTTCATACGTAAGATACAAACTAAGAATTCTAAACATAAACTGTTTTGCTTTGCATTAGTTTTTAAATATAATTTTAATATGGGATTTATTAATTTCATTTTTATTATAGGCATCGGATTCTCCTCCACATAAGGTAACTTCTAGTCCAATTTCATCAGGATCTTTATCTTCACCTCGTTCACTGGCGGGTAGGTTGTCTTATACTCCATTAAATGGTGGTGGAGTACGTCGATGTAGAGCTTTATATGACTGTCAAGCGGATAACGATGATGAATTATCATTTACTGAGGGTGAGATAATTATAGTCACCAACGAGCACACAGACGATGATAACTGGATGGAAGGGATGGTTGAAAATGAACCAGAACGAAGAGGAATGTTTCCTATAAGTTTTGTTCATATGCTGCCTGAATAAATTGTCATTAAATATTTATCAACAGTGTATGTAATAGTCAAATGTTCCCTGCATTAAGTTTCAGTAATTCTACTTAATAGTTGGTGTGTATTTTGTTTTTTTTTTGTTCTTCCAAAAAGCAACTACCTGCCATACTTATAGCCATTGTTATATTTAAGTTCGTTTGTAAAATTCCAACGTTGCATTGTGTAACTTTCATTTTTTGTGCTAGTCAAATTTTTACTTAAATTTTGCAATTTGAGACTTTTTAAATGCGTTGAATTCATTTTTAATAAAAGTTTTTAAGATCTGACATGTGTTAATGGAGAAATGAAAGTTATAAAATGTGTTTTCTCTGGTCATTTATTAAAATAGATGTGTATATATATATTTTTTTCGAAAATGTTGATAATATTTAGCAAAATAATTGTGATTGTTCAATGTGAGAAGCTTTGATTTTTAATAGCGAATCAGTCCAACTGTTCCTCGAATGTAAGAATTCGACTGAAGTACCTATTTGTCACTTGTGTAGTGATTCATTCATTATACAGCATGTTTGTGTAAATATATATTTTTGTAGTTAGTTTATGTAAATTTGCCACGAATATATATGTGTAATTACATATATATATAATTAATATATATACTAAACCAAAGAAATTAAAGTTTATTATATTGGAGGCGCAAGCGCAATGTAGTATTTATATTTATATAAGATAGTTCGATGATAAAATTTTTGTTAAATTACGTCGATTTATATGATAAAGACTGAATTTCTTTGAACGATTTTTTGGTAATTTGTATTAATTAATTCATGTAACATAACAGAATTATCTTATATAAGTCGTTGATGTAAATATCTATTTTTAGATGTACGTATTTTTAGACATATTTATTTATTTCTTTTCACTTCTGCAAGAAAAAGCGAATTCACGACACGGCTCTGTCTTTTGCACAAAAATGAAAGCTCATCAGTTTGTTGATTATTTTTTATATTGTATAGATACATATCTGACAGTATTCATATTTAAAATGATTTGCAGTATTCAATAGTGCACAAACATGCTACAAAACTAATGCTTTTGATGTATGTTATAATATATACATATATTTACTGTAATAATCATATGTCAAAATGTATTGTAGATACAAAGAGTATTGAATACAATTTTATTAAGTATCAGTAGATTTTCATTGAATTTTCAAATAGTTCACTTAAATCCTCTTCTGTTTGTTCTCTTGGTGCCATTTTCGTTATTCTTTCCTGGAACACAAATTTGTTTTTGTGATAATTCGTCATTTAAAGCTCTGACATTCAGGCGTGTAAATAAAGAAAATTACTAAAAATCACAAATTCAATGAAGTGTACCAAACGTTACAAAAATTTTCTACCATTTAAAAATATTTTGTTGTAAAATAAATCTTTCAAACCTGCGGTAAAGTCCCTTTGACTAAGCTTGGTATATCATTTTTATCAAATCCAAGACATTCCAACCCATTTTCAATTTTAATTTTATCCATATATTTTCTCATAACATCGGACAAAATCAAACCGGCATCAGCTTTCTTAGCATTTGCGACATTCGCACCTAAAATTCCAGCAGCTTCTAAATGTTTTTCTGGACAAGAAGGCGCAGTAAATTTAAAAACGGCGGGTGCAGTCATCACCACGGACAAACCGTGCGGAATTATGGGATGGTCACCGCTATAACACGACAAATTTTAAAAAATTCTTTATGATTAAAAAATTACTTGTAATCATTTGGTTTGAAGGATTTCACCATCCCAGATATGGGATAAGATAAACCGTGGCATAAATGAACTCCAGCATTACCAAAACCAACTCCAGCCATTGTTGAAGCTAAGTGCATGTTAGATCTGGCTTCTACGTCATCTGGGTTGTAAACCGCTCTAAAAATGAATTATAAATTTGTCAGAAAAGTTTTATTTATTACCTTTCGAAATATTTTTTTATTGTTTTTAATGCGAATCTTGCCCATACGTCGGATATGGGGTTTTGCCCTTGATATGTTGGTCGTAAATTTGGATTAGGTGGACAGGGTGTCCGTTCGTTATAAGGGATTGCAGTGAATGATTCCAAAGCATGGCAGAAAACATCAAAACCGCTGTAAGCCGTGACTTGTTCTGGCATTGTTAAAGTGTGCAATGGATCAATGATACCAAGAGTTGGTCGTAGTGCAGGGCTTGAAATCCCAGTTTTGACGTGCAGTTCTTTAAAGTCAAATATTAACACGCTTGTTGTTTCACTACCAGTTCCGGAAGTTGTTGGTACTGCAAAAAATGTTTGCACCAATTTCTTAGTTTTTATTCAAACGTACTTGCAATTAACGGTTTTAGTGGTGTTGTAACCGTTTGGCCTTTTCCTATGGGGGCGTTTACGAAATTCAAAAATTCAGCTTTTGGGTTTGATGCATACAAATTGGCTGCTTTGCAAGTGTCTATAACTGATCCACCACCAACTGCGATGTAGGCGTCAAAATTTCTTTGCTTTGCAAAATTCGCTGCGTTTATTAAACTAAAAAGAAAATTTGTATGAACCGTTTTGAAAATTTTGAATTTATTGAACCTTTCATCTGTTGGTTCGACTCTCACTTTGTCAAAAATTTCAAAATGAACACCATTTTTTACCAAAGAATCTAAAGTTGTACGTACGGGTTGTAAATTTATTAAATTTTCATCAGTCATCACGCAAACTTTTTTTGCATTTCTGTTAATGACATCCATACCAATTTCCCTTGTAACACCAGGCCCATATCTAATAGTTGAAGATGTCATCTATAAAAATCACAGTTATAACAAGGTTTAGATTTGTTATTTGAAAACATGATTTTGGATTTCCTACATTAATAATTAATAATCAAATGGAGATACACAGTTTTCGATTTTCACATTAAAACGTCAATCAATTTAAAAACATTTCATTGTGATTTTCCACAGTTTTCCGGCTAAATCATTCGACAGGGAAATTTAAGAGGGCGCTTTAAATATCGAATACTATTCAAATTTTTCAAATTAAATTGAGAAATTCATGAAAATTAAATGTTTAATATGAAGGAGTGACATCCATACCAATTTTTCTTGTAACATCAGGCCCTTATCTAATAGTTGAAGATGTCATCTATAAAAATTAAATCACAATTATAACAAGGTTTAGATTTGTAATTTGAAAACACGATTTTCGATTTCCTATTTTAATATCAAACGTAAATGCATTGTTTTCGATTTTCACATGAAAACGTCAATTAAATTATAATTTGAAAACAATTCTCTGTGATTTTCACAGTTTTCCAGCTAAATCATTCAACAGGGAAATTTAAGAGGGCGCTTTAAATATCGAATACTATTCAAATTTTTCAAATTAAATTGAGAAATTCATGAAAATTAAATGTTTAATATGAAGGAGTGGATGTTGATATACACTTAACATGTAACATGTATAAAAATTTTCATTAAATGGAAAATACAAGTAATTTGCAATACTTTTCAAATCTTCCACGAAGCTTTGTTTAATACATTGTATGGTTCGAAATGTTTAACAATTTATGACAGATAAGTAAAGGGAAGTACAAAAATATCACAAATTTTTGGGATTTTTAACGTTAATAAAGCAAATAAACCTGAAGTACCAGATGTTAAATTACGATATTTCCAAATTTTATCAATTTGTGTATTTATATTTTTATCATTACAATATGAATTTGGATTTATTTTATTAATTAGTGTCGCCAATGAAAATAAATAAATAAAGAAGAAAAAGAAAATGTTTGTTTACTTTGTTAGTATCGTAACTTGTTCAATTTTGCAATATAAGAATTGCAACATTGTCTTTATTTATTGATAAAGATAAAAACAAGTAGATAATTACTTCAAAAGCATATTCCTTGTTTGGTAAGGCAATCGAGTTGCTGATCTTGCATGTGTGAGAATGCGATGGACATCTGCACCTAAAATATATGCAACTCTATACACATAAATGTTAATGGCCGCAAAAATGTATCGAGATTTATTCTTACATATCTTTACATATATTTCGTTGAAAAATACTTACGATGCAGATGAAATCCAATGCAAAAGATTTAAAATCCTTGCTCTAGTAACCATATTTATTAAATACTGTGAAGTCACTGAATTAAAAGCTAATAAAAATATTTGATGATAACTCGAGCAAAGTTCACTTTTTTTTTTTTAATTTGACAGTTATATATCGGAAGCATCTAGAGATTATCTAAGTTTATAATCAGAAAATTTCCTTCGTGAAGTTTATCAAAACATAAGCAGTTCAAGTAGTTAATTGTTTAAATGTGCAGTTGGAATATAAAAGATAATTTTTGTACAAATAAAACTTCTTATCAAAACTTCTACGTACTATATTCATGTGTTTTAGTACGATTACATTTTATCTTATATTTACTCCGGCGTCTTATCTTTTGGTAGACTCTCTTTGTTTAAAATGTTAAGGTATATTCCTATATTTTAAAATTCCCTTTATGGCAAAATATATCCATACACATAAATCTCTGGGATTTCCATTCGATAGGTATTTTTTTCACGTCGCTGCATCGATAATTGATTCGTATGAATGTTTTGATGGAAAACTCGAGGAAAAGTTTGTTATTACGTCACGAAATACGTAAATTATTTGGAAGATGCAATTTTATTTAAATTAGCAAATAACATCAACCATAAGTTCAATCCTACAGACTTACAATTTTTTTTTATACTTGCGATGAGTAAATTTTATTAAATAAATAAAAAAAAACAACAAGCGTAGGTTCAATCATCCATAAGTTTATTTAAATTTATAATGAATATGTCATTTTTTATTTTATGAATGATTCAGTGTTTAAAAACCATTTTACTGTTTCGTTCAAAAGTCATGCAATTAAAGTGCAAAACGTAATTAAATTTGCAAATTTATATTTATTTACAAATATATGATAACGAGGCTTGAGAAACGTGTGAATTAAGAATTTTAACAAGGATGTATATTAATCAGTTACTTTAGATAAAACTGATATAAAAACAGATTAGTGATAATGGTCCTTAAACTAATTTTTATCAATATTATCCCTCACGTAGTCCTTGTAGATGCAAATCTCAAATTTGTCATTTTAAACAAATAAGTATCTTTAAAAAAGATTTTATTTTGATTGGAATGTACATTTTTTTCTATTCTAAAAACCCGATTAAATTAATATAACGATATAAATGTTATTCACAATATAACGACATGGACGTTAAAATCATTAAATACTTAAAATGATTAATATAATTTACATGTAAAATAATAATAATTTTATGCTTGATGTACTATTGGAATTTTGCACTGATCAATGTTCTTGCTGATGGATAAACGTGAACCAGTCAAGTCTTCTGTTAACGGTTTGTAAACGAATCCACCATGACCATTCTTCCAAGAGAAATTAATATTCCTCGGTAGTTGTCCTCTTTTTCTCAAAATAAAGAGAATTATATTAGTAACCAGAAGTAAAACAAACAAAGCAGTGAAAATGAAAACTAAAATCGGCCACAAGAAACTGTATCGAATACGCAATGGCATTTGAACATCTGAGATCCCAATTCCACTGATTTTGATAACATCCTCCCTTTCCAAGTAATCAACTGGGACGTCCTTAAGTATCAACAAACTATCATCGACCATATTTTGTTCTTTCGTGTAGTAGTCATCGTCACCTTCATCGTCATCCTCGTCGTCAGCAAAATCATCTTTTTCCGAGTAGTCGTCATATCCACACGCATCATAAATCAAATCTTCCCAAATAAAACCATTTTCAGGTTTTGAAACGGCAACATCCGTATCAACCATCTCTTCATGAGTATCCATCATTGATGCCACAACCGAATGGTTGGACAACCAATCCACTGCACTTTGCAATTCATCCATACATTGTATTGGATTGTTACTCAAATTCAAAACTTCTAGATTGTTAGTAACTTCCAAATCTTTCTTTGAAATGCCGTCCAATTTATTATTAGCGACGTTGAGTCGACGCAATGACCTCACATTTGTGGAAGGTTGCTTCCAGATTTGTTTTAGCACGTTGTTACTAAGATCCAAACTTTTCAAAACACCCGTATTTTTAAAAATGTTCGAATCCATATTTTGTAATTGATTGCCCGATAAATCTAAAATTCCTAAGGCGGAATTTTTCTCAAAAACATTAATATCCAAATTCGAAATTAAATTGTATGACAAATCCAAACGCTTCAAACTTCGAACTTTACTGAAAACTTCTGAATTTACATTTTTAATTCTGTTGTTTGACAGGTTTAAAATCAACAAACCGGGCATGAAATCAAAAGTGTTGGGTTCGATCATCTCCAACCCACAATGACTGCAAGAAAATATGTAAGTGTTGAAAGATTCTTCGTTTATAAATTTGGGCAACGTTTGGAAATCGTTGTGATCTAAAATAATTTTTTGGAGAGGAGAATTATTTTCAAAGATGTTGTTAGGTAACGATTTTAATTTATTATTGGACAAGTCCAAGACTTCCAAATCTAGCATGTTTTTGAAAACTTCACTGGATAACTCACTTATAGAATTGTTGCTCAAATCCAATTCGCTCAAATCGTAAAACTCGGCACTGGTAAATTCAGTTAATTTACAATTTTTAAGAATTAATTTCTCTAAACCAATTAATGAGGAAGTATTCAAGTTTGACAAAGGATTTCCAGTTAAGTCTAAAGTCGCAAGTTCTTCATTTTTTATAAAAATATTTTGGGGTAAATTGGAAATTTTATTATTGGCCAAATTTAATTCATTTAAATTTAATAAATATTGGAAAGCGTGCGAATCTATTCTTTCGATTTCGTTATTTTGTAAGAAAATTGTTTCCAAATCGACCATATTTTGGAATGTTGTATTGGTGATCGTTTTTAAATGACAATCGGAGATTTGTAATTGTTTTAACGATTCCGATTTGATCAAATCAAAATTAATTAAATTGCATTTTTCGAAATTTATTTGTTCGAGGTTTTTGGCAAAGACAAAGCTGTTTGGAGTTAAAGCTGGCAATGAGGTGTTAACGAAGTTTAAAGATACTAAGTTTTCGAGTTCGTCGAAAGCGGTTTCATCAATAAATTTAATTTCTGCATTTTCAATATAAATCGTATCAACGGATTTTATGTTCAGGTTAGAAAAAAAATTTGTTCCGAAACTTAAAGGTTTGTTTGGATTAGTAACTATTAATTTTAATACAGTCGTGCTAAAACTTGGAAAATCCAATGAATTACACACAGTTATGGTATTTTTCGTACAATCGCAACCAACAGGGCACCTTTTGACTCCGGGTGCAATTGCCAATGACGTTGTTAAGGAAACTGCAAAGAATGCAGCTATCCATTTAAAGGATGGTAGCATTCTCGTTAGCTGTAAAAAAAGGCAAAATAAATTTTTGTGTTTTATTTATTGATGATAAGGATTATCATGTTGATCATTTTTACGCTTTAACAAGGTGACATATTTCTACGTATGGTAAACACAAAAATTTCTAATAAAACATTCATCTCTTTCTATTTTAACCTTGAGCTAAGCTACTTGTGCGCCTTTGACAATGAGATTTAATAATTTAGAATTTATTTACTTTAAAGTGATTTCACAAAGAAATTTTTTTGTTTTCACTTACCTTTTAATGTATCCGCTACGAAACACAGTTCAGTACTGATACTAAAGAATTTATTGTACTTGTTAGATAAGGTTATTATTCATGTACCTGAACAGGTGACTAACTAATGGTACTTCTGTCCTAAAGATGGCGCTACGAGGTAGTAGCGCGTAAATATGAATCAACCGCACATTTTTACTTACCAAACTTGGCTTTGAAATAATTTGCAAGCGCTGTCTTTCGCTTGTACATTATAACCTGAATTTCCCTCTCCAATTTCAGTAATTTAACTCGTACTTTGAATCAGTTGTAGACTCAACACATGGATAAGTGCTATGTAACATTAAACCCTGATAAATGTGCAATGTTGTCGCCAATCTATTGACATCAAACTAGTACATATAAGAATGCTAGTAACTACCATTCAGTCTTTGATATTGTGTTTGTGTTAAACAAAGCTCCACACAATAAGTAAGTTGATTTTTCCATAACCTCAACCTACCTGCAAATTTTTTTACTTGCCCTATATGTTTTTGCATAAACGTGTACTTGAACTCTACAAAGAAAAGGTCAAATAAACATACGATTACTAAATTAAATGATAATTCATCTAAGTGTTCAAAGGATACCAAATCTAATTTTAATTCAATTTGTTCTTAAAATTTACGACTTTTATTATAAATTGCATGTATCATTATTATCGTTATTATAATTTTTTAACCTAATCCACAAATAAAATAAAACTGAAATACTTTATAATTAAAATTAATTTTACAATAATAAAACTTTTACCTAATATACAGGTAGTTACTTTGGAGCATGGACGATGTGGGTTAAAGGGGAAAGTTTAGTTTTACGTCAAAAATAATTTTAATTTTATGGATTCTGAACCAGAACATTTAAAATATAATTATCAAGTCCAACCTAATCAAAATCCCTAATCCCAATCCATTCAAAACGTCCAAATAATTTATAGGGTTTAATCTACATTCTTTTGACGTAGTCCGACCTAACTAAGTATAAAAGCAACCTAATTTATTTATTTTGGAATTAGTCGAGTTAAATCTTTATATTTAAAAATTAACTGGGGATTTAACTTTTAATTAATTTATTAACCCAATTTAGGTCCAAATGAATTGGGTTCAAACCTAACGTTATTAGACCTCGTTTAATATAGTTCTAGTTCAACATTTATTGTAACAAAATAAGAATCCTATGTAACAAAAAAAAAAAAATAATAAGTTTGAAACTTTATGTATAAAAAGTGCAGTTTAACTTTTTCCACCTAAAATAATTTAATCCAACCTTTAAATTGAAAAGTTCATGTCTAAGATAAATCTAAACCTAACTAACCTTAATCTAAACCTAAATATGTTATTTAATTTTTATGATTTGGTTATACTATTGAAACCTAAACATTTATTGATTTAACATCTATAAATCAGTAATAATTTCAAACTCATTTGGATTCAGATTCAGTTAAATCTTTATGCATTAATTTTAAATTATATTTAGGTTATTGTATAACGTGACGTGACATTCATTCATTCAGGTTATAATTCAACTCATAATGCATTTGAATTTATGTTCGAACCAACCTTTATATTGAAGGTTTCATTACCTCCAGAAATAGTAACAGTTAAATATTTTTCGCCGAAAATGATTTTATTTTGGTGGGTTCAACCTAACTTCAAACTAACTTAATATTTCTAAGTAGTCCAACCTAACTAACTGGAAATCGAACCTAATAAAAAACTGACATCAGCAAATAGAATTTTGTTTTTGTAACTAAACCTGAAAAGAAGAATATAACCTAATAAGAACCAAATCAAATCCTGAATGTAGGATTTCGATATCAGCCTTAACCTGATTGTACATTTTCTCTTGTTGACTGAATGATATTTGGGTTCAAATTATTTTGAGATGGGTTGAAGTCGTTGGATGGATATAAAGAGTTTAAAATGTTTCTATTTTTGCGACTCAAACGTTGCATTAGATACAGGCCTGGACTGGCCCTAGGAGCGATTTTTCTAATAACATATTATACACAAATCTTAGCTCATTGTATACAGCTATAGCTTGTTTCAAACCAGAATTCTGATGCGTCATCAATGCGCAGAAACGAATTCTCATATTTTTCGTTTTTAATTTGGATCCTTGGCACATTTTAATCCATCCAGTGGCGTATGAAATTTGTCGTAATTTCCAACTGTTATTTGTTTAAGTTTTTGGTAAGTTTTATAGTTTGTAGTTTATGTTTAGATAGTAATTAGTTTCTTATAGACATTGACTTTTATAGTATACTTACATAACGGTATTATTTAGCAAGTAAATAATTGTAACCTATCTACGCCAATGAACTTTCTCCCACTTTTCGCGCAGATCAATTGATGACGCATCAGAGTTCTCGAATGAAAAGACCTATACAGATTGAATGAGTTGAATATCGTCTAAATATTTAAAAAAAAAATTTTGTGGAGGGGCATAGATTTTTTGAAATATGATTATAAGGTGTAAAGTTAATTTACGGTTCAAGGTTAAATGAAGACATTACAATTTTCAGCATTATTCAATAAATGGACTTTGGATGTAATTTTTCATTATTTAATTTTTTGTCCGTTTTTTTTTTATTAAATGATTAATACGACATAAATTATTAAAATAATGAGACAAAAGCGAAGGTGATTGCAATTTTTATTCTGTAAACAAATTTTACTGTTTTAATCAGGGTCGTTGGCAATTTTTTCTTAAATGTTTTATTATATGAAATTAAAAAAATGAAATACAAGGTTTTTTAGTAATTTACTTTTTGACTACTTTATTTCAAAGTTATACATTATATTTAGAAATATGATTGAGCTCATAGGTACAAGGGAACAAGGTGAATTTTCCAGTAATTTATTTTTTAAAAATGTCACTTTATTTTTAGAAAAATTAAAAGTTATTTAGTTTTTATGGATAATAGTTAATATTTGTATTATTTTTAAAAGGGGACCGATTTTATAAAAAATACAATTTTTTTCATTTTTTTTTTCATTTTGTGCAAGTTATATATTAATTAATTTTTATTGTTAGTAATTTTAAATTAATGGGGAACTTTGGTAAAAAAGGGGGGCAAGCATGAATTGATGCTACGACGCCCTCTAAGCGAGGACGCCATAAACATCAATAGCCGTGCTAGCTTTAACAACAAGGTTAGTTTCCGGGATTAGTTTCCCATGATTATTGGGCGTTTTCGATTCGTCCTGATACGCGCTGATAACAAAAAATTATAATTTAAAATTAGTTTTTTTTATATTATTGATTATTGTAGGAAAATAGTGCATTAATTAATTTAAAATATATACATATTTTTTTAAATAAACAGTGTAATGATAATGAATAACATTCATAAAAGGGGGTGCATATTTTTGAATTTTATTTTTCGCTTTGAAATATGAGGTTTATTGTTTTGGGCTAATTTTTATATAATATTTATGCAATTTATTGTATAAAAATATTAATTAATTAAAATTAATGTTGAGGGACATTGAAGTCGTTAATTGTTAATTTTTTGATTACTTGGAAATTTTTTTATATTTAATTTATTGTTGCTATTAAGAGGGGTTTGATATTTTTAATTTATGTATACAATTTGTTTTATATTTATTTTATATTAATTTGTAGTTTAAAAATAATTAAACTGATAATAAAGTGAAAAAAGTTAATTTATCAATTATAATTTTTTTTTTAAATATTTTTATAGTGTCATTAATATTGTTTAATTAATAATTGGTTGTAAAAGTCTAATTATGTATAGTAATTCTTATTTATTATAAATAAATTTTATGATGTATTTAATTCATGGGCGTTCGTGTTGGGGGTGGGAGCATAATTTGTAGTAGATTTTTTGTGACGTCTTGTTTCTTGAAGGTGGGGATTTTTTAAAGTGTAATTGCGTCAAGTACATTATTTAAATATTGTTTGCGTCGTTTAGTTTGACTATTAATGAAATAAAATGTTTTGAGGTCACAGTAGCTCGATTTAAATAATTGTGATGACGTTTTGTAAAACAGGTATTAATTACAGGATTTAAATGGTAGTTTGTAGTTTATTTATTTGTAAAGGTGTAAAGGGTAAAACGCCGTGTTTGTGCGAACACGTTAATATATCTTTCTCTTTTTGGATGTGAATCATACGACAGAAAAGCAGCCAATAATCAGAGTTTAGAAAGCCGCATGGTGTGTGTGTGGCTTGGCTGATTGTACTCATTTTACGTTTAAATCGTCGCACCAATTCCTGCAAGAGCGCGTGCTTGATTGTTTTGAGTAAATTATCAATGGCGATCTTAACAAAACAATATTTCTTGTATTCCATTGTGTGAACGAGTTTATTAGACGAGTAAATGTTAATGTGTGATGCGTTATATTGAAATTTGAGCCTACATATGTTCCTTATCTCATACCTCAGTTAATTCTAAACATGGACTGTTGTACCTTCGTTCAGTCAGTGTGCTACTAGCAACTTTACCGTATCGTCCTATTCGAACTTTATCGGTAAGTTAAAAAATGTTACATAATATCTTATTCCCAATACCGTTGCCCCTTGATCTGCATCCTTGTAGATTCATCAAGATGCGTGGACATTGCGGAAGTCCTGCATTATAAACCACACAATTGATAGTTAACTCAACCGCATTTATGCAGGTCACTTTATGCAAGTGACATTGGAATACGCCCTTGTTCGCATAAAATGCGATATATCATCAATAATGATCTTATCATAAAAATTTAACCTATGCTCATAAATTTTTCTTAGAACGTATATTACCTCAAAATTATTTTTGAAATGTATAAGTAAATATTATATATGTCAACAACTGTTATCTATTACAAAAATATACCGGCCATATCTAAAGATAGTAACTTCAATTTAAAACTTCTTAATGCATTCAAACCTTTATATAAATCTCAACACCTATTCTTTAAAATTAAATTTGAATTATAATTTTATTCGATTTCGAATTTTTTATTTTCACATTGTTTCTAAATTCTAAGTTCTTTATTGCTTACTTTTCGAAATTTACACAAAACAAATACTAATTTGGAAAATTTTCAAAAATTTCCAATCATTGGTACATACAAACAATTTCTAAAATTTATATAACGATTGATTTTAAAATTATAACGTTTAAACAAAATTTTTGGTAAATTTGAATGTTTAGAAAATGATTAATCCTGAGTTCAAGCAGATAATCCTCAAATATTGGAAAAATTTAATTTTGTGCCTTGAAAATGAAAAATCCTCAAAAATCCTCTTCAAAAAATGCAATTTACATTCTAAATCAACAAATTTACAATTTTCTATTAATCAAAAATAGAATCCATAAATCTTTATTGAACATATTTTCGAATTTTTAATTTTAACTTAAAAAAAATCAATTTTAATGTTAAATTTGTATTATGAATTTAAAATAAATTTTTGTTTTGTATTTCCCAATTCGTAATTTGTTATTTAAAACATTTTCCAAATTTTTCACCATATTTTAACTATAAATTCAAAAAAATATAAGATACAAGATAACATCACAAATTTACGTCATTCATGATTATAATCTGTTACAAAAAAATGTGTGTAATTAAAGGATTAATATTTTTTAAATGTAATTTTGGCAACATCTTGCTTTAGGTATTTCGAACATCATAATAATATATATATATAATCTGGTCCTCATATACTGTTAAGTGTTGAGGTATTTAATTACTTCCCTTATTCATTCACTTTCTGTCACCAGGTGTTTCTGACTCCTGCCAATATTTCCACTTCTCTTGTGCTTAAGCCTTTTTCTTCCAGTATTTCCTCCAATTCTTCATCCCACTCTTTCCTTAGTCTTCCTCTTCGTCTATTGCCACTTTTCTTTGCTTCATACACTTTCCTAACTTGCCGGTTCCTGTATAGCCTTTTTAGATGCCCCCACCATCTCAGCTGTGCCTTTTGTATGTATTTCCTCGCACTTTCTACTTTTAGGTCTTCCCGTATTCTTTCGTTTTTTATCTTGTCAAGTAGTGTAACATTTGCTATTCTTCTCAGATATTTCATTTCTGCTACTTGTATTTTCTTTTGTATTTTTCCTGTAGTTACCCATGATTCACATCCATACAGCAGCATAGGTCTGTAGATTCTTTTATATACCGCTAGTTTTTTTTTTCCAACACTTATTTGCTTTTGGTTTATGAAACCATTTCTCATACTATGATATAGTTTCGTCGCGGCTGCTATTCTGCTATTTATTTCTGCTTCATAGCTTCCTGTTTGGTTAATTATTATTCCTAAATACTTGACGTTATCTACTTGTTCTATCATTTTTCCTTTTAGTTCTATGTTGACTTGTTTCGGTACATTGGAAATAACCATGGTTTCGGTCTTTTTTACATTTATTTTCACCCCTTTTTAGCGCTTTTGCCCATATTTCTACATTGTGCTGTAACATCTCTTCACTACTTGCCACTACTACAATGTCATCTGCAAATGCACATTCGCTGATGTTTATAGATTGCATTCTATTGTATCCTGCACTTATTTTTTTCGCTTTATTACTGCATTCTTTTATTATTTCATTCATGTATATGATGAATAGCAATGGACTGAGCACCCCTCCTTGTCTGACCCCCTGTGTCACTACGAATTTATCTGATTCTTCGTTTAATACTCTTACTATATTTGTACTAGT
>JAFFZR010020213.1:6012-16238 GCA_018397195.1 Lethrus apterus | reverse complement strand
GGTAGAAAAAACTACACATTTTTGATGTATTGACCACTGTAGCTTCTCTAATAACGAAGTTAACCCATGTGCGGTGACCTGTATTAATGTCGTAGCTCTTTTGTTTTTCATTTCTGGGTTATAATAGTATAAGAAGATTTTGTGCAAAATTTCATTTTCTACCGACTGCTACATAAATATACAGGGTGTTCCATTTAATAAATCTAATTATCTGAGTTGGCTCTGAAATGTGATGCGCAATTGTTTTTTTGTGTGGACCGTTGTAATCAGCGGAAAAATCACTGCATCTTTGCTAATTTAACCGACTCTGTAGCTCCAAAAATAACGAAAATAGCAATAGTGCGCAGATAACTTTGAACACCCTGTATATCATATGAATGTACTCACATTAAATATATTAACAATATGTTGTCAAAAAAAAAACGAATTTATTAGAATTTAATTTTATCAATTTAATAAATATTATATTGATATTTTAGTAAAAAATTAATTAAAAAGTATTTAAAAAAGTAATTCTTTTATTATTTATATTAACAGATATTTTAAAGAAAAATTATTACATCAAATGAAATAACTAATTTATAGCTGAACAGTAGCTTGTTGCATATAATTGACGCAACGTTTGTTTCCCATTTGTAAATGTTCATAAACGGTATCGGAAATACACGTGTTCATTAACGTAATACAATATTTTTCGAAAATCGCTTATTTATGTGATGATAAGGGCAATTAATGCAAAAAATATGCAGGTGTAATTACTTCGCGTCAAATTAATTTTAAAACTTACATGTATATCAATACTCCTTAACATTTCTAATTAAAATTTATGGATTTACATTAAATTGCTGTCGCCATGGGTTTGTACAATAATAAATAATTATTGACAGTAATATCAAGTAGTTTGATTTTTGATTCATTATACGTTAATTTTATCGATTCATATTTCCGTCGTTGCTAGTGACTACCGGTAGTATTCGTAATCATGCAGGTCTACATTTCTTTTACTTACACCGTTATCCAGCTTTACTCTTCCATATTCCGTCATTAATCTATAATTATTCATTATTATACGTGCTGTTTTTCATCATTTCCACATCGAAACCTTGTGAGCTTTATTTATGCTCTCGTTAACTCCTTTAACTGTACTTTTAAATCCTATTTAATATACAGGTTTATTTAGAAATTACTAACTGAAATTTTAATCTAACCTAAATCCGCATAAATCTTCAACATAAATATTTTCTTAATTGTGAATTAATATTGTAATCTTCCTACACTTAAAATAAATGTTGAAAATATCCTTTTTTACTGACGCAATTTAAAATATGTTTTCTGAGATACTCTAATTTATTCTATAATCACCATGTTTTATTAATTTTACACTTTTTAATTTACTTCCAATTATTTCAAACGGATGTGCGACTCCACCTATAGGTGGGCGCCGCAACAAGAATTGTCCGTTCCTTGACCAATAGGTTCGATTTGCATTGATCGCTCACAGCAGCCGTACTGACGATGGGTTAATCGCCCAGAAACTAACGTTAGTCTGCGGAGGTGAGCGTTCAATGCAATGTCGAGCATGTGTATCAAGTCTACTTCCTATTACTTTTATTGAATACTATTTTTATCATTTGCCCTTTTGTCTTTGTCATTTTAAGTATCAGTCAAAACTGTACTGATGACTAAAAGTAGAAACTAAATAACCAAATATTTTGTTGCACTAGTTAATATTGGGGTGGATTTCTTTGGATTAATATTTGCTGAGTTACATTTATTTGGTTTTAGTTGGATTAGTTTTGATTCAGCTTAAGATTTAATTCAATCCAACCCAAATAACATTTCTGAAATGATCCAATCTAATTCAAACTAATACAACGATTTTTCCTAATTCAACCCACATTAAACCTTTTGATGGAAATGAATTTATTTGGATCAGAATGGATTAGTTTAAGTTAGTTTGTCTACGGAGTATGTCTAAACTCCTCATCACATCTATAAAGGTGATTTTTCTGGAATCGTGGAACATAATCTTTAGAATCGGTTAATAGCCCAATAAAAAGTTCCCATATCTCAATTAAGATTTTGTACTTTAAATATTTAGATTGTGTAATATTTTGTGTGGGGAAAAATTCCTAACCAGGCGCGACTCGAACTCTCGACTCGCACACTGAGACACTGTTGCCAGGTGAAAAATAATACAGTTGCCAGATCGCAACCATAAAAGTTGTCAGATTTTCACCAACAACATTTTGGGGTAAAAATGTGTAATGAAGTTGGGTTCGCTCCGTAATTGAAATTCAAAATGGTCAGTTTTTGGTTCGCTCCATAATTGTATGACCTGCTTTTCTCTTTTTAAGCTCTTGCAATTTTTTTTGTTTTCTTTTATTTTCTGCATTTACATTTCCCGTGTTTCTTTTTTATGCTAGACTATTTATCATTTTTTGTAAAATGTGTTCCATCCTTCCATTGAGCTGTGATAGCATTTCCTTCGTTTGTTCTGTGGTTTTTGAATTTTTAAAAACGTTCTGTTCTTGTACAAATTGCTCTTACTTTTATTTTTGTCATTACCTTTTTATTCCACTTCGTCTATTACATTTTGGATTCCCGTGCTTCGAGTCATTGTGAATCTGTCCCTTCCTTTAAATATTTTGATTTTTATGCTTGTTAATGCTTATGGTAATGCATTTGGCAAATTTGTTAATGCATTTGGTGACTAGTCGCCCTCTTTAATTTAATCAACAAATGGAAATGGAAATTTTTACAATTTTTTTTTTAGAAATATACTAATACCTTTCACTTTTCAACAAGTTTAGTCTTTGGACGTTTCGTTGCAGTTAGGGTTCTCTCTGGTAAATTTGTTTGTGAAAAAATTGGCAGGTATCTTATTATAATCTATTGCTGTCCAGCCAGTCTTTGTAACCTTTCAAATTTTAATCTTTCTACCAATCTTTCTTCGAATTTCTGTTTTCTGTTAACATTAGGCATCGTCTTCTACGTTTATTTATCTCCTCAAACAGTTTCAGAAAACGTTTTTTTAAGTGGAGGAGCAGAAAATGTTTTTTTAAGTGGAGAGCAAAAAAAGATATGCATAGATACTATAAAAATTTTAAGAAATTTGTGTTTGGAAGGAAACCAGACTATTTTGACGGGAGAAGATGTGGTAAGGAGGAAAGCTTGATAGCGAGTTTTAGATGTGGAAACGAGGATTGTGCTAATAAATAATGGATGGCTGTGGAGTATGAAAAATGTGGTTTTTGCGGAGAAGGGATGGGATGAATGGGAATATTGGATCACCAAGAGTAAGAGAAGGTGATCAAAGGTAGAGAAAGAGGAGGGTAAGACTTGGCGAAGATGGTACCGAGCAATAGGACAGAGATCAGAAATACTAAAGGGAGTGAAGGAAAAATTGAAAAGTTCACAAAGGCCGTGGATTGAATTACTTTGTGTTGGTTTGAATTAATTTACTTTTGATTCTATCAACTCACACAATGCCTTTCATTTCCGTTTTCAGTTTTTCAACGAATTTTTCAATTATTTTTTCAAATAAATTTGGTTGGTTTTGGTTGGAGCAAAAACTCAATAATATTGTTTATATTACGCTTTATTAAAAAAAAAAAATTAGATTCTTGGTTGTAATTGCTTGAAATTAAAAGATAAATCCAATTAAAAAAATATGTGAAAATCACAAGACCTTTTCTATCTCTGCGGCTCTCACGTTATAAGTTATAAGAAATTGCAAGAACCATTTTTTATCCTCATCAGATGATACTTTTCGAACAAAATAATCACTAACTTCGTTCACTTCACTTTTCTTGTAAGGTAATTTCATAATTAAGTAAAAATAAAAAAATTTCAATATTAATTTTCTTTTTATTTAAAAATTAATTACTTTTACGAAACAAAATCGTCTAACATTTTGTTTGTCAGTAGCATTAAAATACATATTAGAGCCGCTAAATGCTTTAAAGGTGTATCTCAAGTGGTTAAAATAAATATTTACGATATCCGTACGAAAACCCTTGACTTTTTGTAAGCTTAACCTACCGAAAATTCTATAGTTCCTTTGATGCGTCTTTCGGTCGTAACCTATTTAAGTTTTCGCCAGAACAGTTTTCTGAAATTGATCCAGGTGTTAAAATTCCAATATCCATTTCAAGTTGACGCGCTTTGATGGAAATTATATAGACCACCCACATTCAGATGGTCCATTTGGGGTTGAGATAAGCACAAGTGGCACTTAACATTTTACGTAGAACCCCTTGTTGACGTTACGTATTAGAGAGTTAAAATTTTAGGCAATAATAATAAGATGAGATCACCGTTGCCGGTAGATTAAGCAATTTGTAAAGATGCCTTTTTAATTTTCTTTACGTTAAAGATACCGAAAATTTCGGATTAAAGTCTGTCATTGTATTGAAAATTTCAGTAAGCATTTTTGATTCTCAGTGACACAATGCACATAATTTTAAATTTTGTCCATTTGCTTTCATAAAATTGAAGTTAAAAAGAGTTTTGCAAGATATTTAATTTAACAGTTTCTTTTTTTCTAATTCTTCCTAGGCCTCCTTGTAAATATTATACGAACTTTTTTATCCCATTTTGCTTTCTCACATCCCATCATACAATATTCCCATTCATCCTGTCTTTCACCACTGAACACTTGAATAATTATTCTTTATCCCTTAATTTCTACGTTCAAATCTCGCCAATACTCTTCTTCTCTCTTTTTATTACTTCAAAAAATCCGATTCTATCGCTTTATTATACTTGTTCGTCTAGTCTTCTTTATCGATTAACTCTGCCAGCCATACGTACCTTCTTCTCCCTCCCCCTTTCAGAAAATTATCACTGGTTTTCTTTGTGTTCACTACGATTTCTCCAAGAATTTATCAAATCTTTTCAATACCTTGTCTTTCTGCATCTATCTAGTAATACAATATCCTCAGCATATCTCACCCCACAGTTTCTGTTAAAATTGGGTAAGGTAATTTTAGCTTTCTATATTGCCCCATCCTCAGTAACTCTTCTAGGTTCGACGAGTTATTAAATAGCAACCGTTTTTTGTGCGGAATCCCTTGACTCTTTTCATTTAACCCATTAGCCTTAAATCTTCTATATTTTCTGCCAATTGCTTCGAAATTTCCAATCTTCTATAGTCCCAAATACCATTTTTCTTTGACAGGATACAAAAAAAAATACTGCATTTGGATCTTTAACAGTTATACAGGATCATTTTGAAATAAGTACTGATATTTTAACAGGTGATAGCTGACCTTCTAGCACATCCTTCAACATAGGACCGTTATTTTTGCATATTTGGGCTGTCAGCTATCACATGTTAAAATATCAGTACTTATTTCAAAATGACCCTGAATATTTTTTTACTATGTACTATACAGGGTCTTACAAAAAAGAGGGAACACTCAATAAGTTTATTATTTTGAGTTTTACAAAAAAACGTTGAAATAGTTTTTTGCTTAAGAACATGCGTGCTGGCGCTACCTTCAATTGGTTTTTCCAATTTCCGGTTAAACCGGAAATGGACACAATTTTGGTTTTTTAAATGACATCTGTATATTTTTTGACATTTTTTGATTCGTTACCCTTTTTACTTTTTGTACGTACCAAATTTTATGGGTGTTTTATAAGAAAATTTTGGTGTAAATCTGAAAAAAAATATTTCGACGTGTTCAAGATAGCTATTTAAAAAAAAAACAAAATATCTAAGACCCTGTATACATAGTTCACAAAACATCAAGGGATAATTTAATGCAATAATATGTAAATATTATATTTAAAAATATCATCATATAATTAAGAGTAACAAATAATTTACACACAGAACACACTGTTTAAAACAATCTTCGGCATCATTTCCCATTCCCATTCCTTGATTTTTTCAATAGAAAACTTAAAGTCCTTTTTGACCAACTAGCACGAGGTCGGATCTTCTATTACATTTATTCTTATATGAAAATAAATCAATATCAATATATAAAAATAAAAAAAGGTAAATGTATATGAAAATAGCATTTATTTATTAATGAATATGCTGCTGATTTTATACGATAAAAATGGTCTAAATGACCAAATTTTAAAATTTTGGAGTACATACAGCCTCGGTAGCGCAGTAGGCAGCGCGTAAGTCTCATAATCTTAAGGTCGTGAGTTCGATCCTCACCCGGGGCATTTTTTTTATTTTACAAATATATTTATTTATTGACATGTAAAGCAAAAAATTATAAATGTTTATGAAATATTAAATTTAAATAATTTACTTACGGAACACAGTTTTTAAAACAATCTGCAGCATATATTGTCGATTTGCTTCTTATAAACTATTATAGATTTTTTAAACATTTTCTCTTAATTTGCTATTTCTTTCCTTCATTCTTTCAGAGTAGTTTATTTTCAATACAAAACTTAAAATAATTCATGTACAACAAACCGTCATTGTGGTCAAAGCTTCCCTAACATTTGCTTGCATTTATTATATTTAATGATCAAATTAAAATACATAAAAATAAAATGCATATGAAAATATTTATAAGGAGCTTCAATAAAATTGATAAAATTTCCAAAAGTCGGCAAATTTTGAAAATGTTATATGGGATAGGCATTTCATGCAGCCTCGGTAGCGCAGTAGGCAGCGCGTAAGTCTCATAATCTTAAGGTCGTGAGTTCGATCCTCACCCGGGGCAATGCATTTTGTTTTACAAAAATCTACATGGAAATGTCGTAATTATTGGGTATGCAGTTATTTATTAACTATATTTACAGTTCAATTTTACAACTGCACTATTTTCTATTAATAATTTTTCATGGTTTTTTCTTGGCAAAGATTTGAAACGAGAGTTCAGCAAAGTTCAACAAGGGCTTCAAGGTTTTATTAATGGATCCCACCAAACATACATTACAATAGATAATAATAAAAAAATAATAACAAACTGTCCTTTAAATACATTTTGATTAAATTAAAGTAAAGATGGAAACTTCAAGGCGAGGTTGAATGACATGAATGAGCTTTTAGTAGAATTAATTTACAACACACTTTTTAAAACAGTCTGCAGAAGGATTTACTGTTTATTTGTTATTTATCGATCCTAGAAAACGTGAACGTGATGTAATGAAATAAAATTATATTTACAGATTAGATTCTTACATCAAACACAAACAAAAAATCTCATTCAAAGTTCATTTAAAAAAATAAATAAATGATTTTAATAAATTTAATGTATGTTGTTTAAAGAAAAATACTTTTATATAAAAATAAACATTTTTCTAATTAAAACCTTGTTATTTGTGACATTTTTTTAATTATTTTTATATAGTCAACACATTTTGATAAAAATTACTATTCCAATGTGTAAACTTTTCATATTATTGTCTAGTGTCTACCTCAATCAAATCTACTGATATATTATAGGATTATTGATTTATTGTCTATGGTATCATTGTTGAAGTAATTTTATAGCCATTTTATTGTATTTCGTATATTAAGTTTACAACCAAATGGCGTTTTTAATCTCGTTTACGATAAGTGGGCGAGCGTAAATGGACTTGTAGGTAGATATTAAATGAAAAATGTCTAATAAAATGGGATTATTGAGCCATGTGCGCACTGTTTTTTCCTTGATGTATAAGGAATTATGTCTTCAACGAAAACGCAAATATCAATTTCCAATTAATAACTTTCGAACAAATTGATAAATTTTTAAAAAATCAATCTATCATAAATATCGCATTTAAACATTTATAACTAATAAAGCGTTTCTAATTTTACGACTGTGCTTTTAAGACCAAGCATGTGGGATATTGCTGAGGTTAAACACAAATCTTCCTAAGTTTAATTACACGTGCATCCACTGGATCTTGTTATAACGTATAATTTTTTGCTAACGTTGATGTCATGACATGACCGACGGTTATGTATTTTGTGCGAAATAACTACATACATTCCAAGATTAGGTTTTATTCTGCCAACATATGCACAATTGTTACGCTGCAAAACACGGAGAGCAACTCGCATAACTATTGCTTAATGGTATATTATTAAGTAAGTAGCAACGGTAGAACAAACAACTAAATAATAGAAATTTTCTAAATAATTTGTACTGGTTTAGCATATTCAATAATTCCTAATAACATACCACTTTGACTTATTTTTTTAAATTCACGTTTATTTAAACCGAATGAAGAAATAATCGAAAATTAAATGAAAATGGAATTTTATTCTCTAATTTGGTGTATTTTTTTTAGGGAAATTATTTTATTGGTAGATACAAAGAAATTGTCGCAAAAAGATTAAATTTAAATTGGTAATATCTTGTCAAAATATTATTCCATATGAGCTTTAGAAGGCCATTTAAAGATTTATCCACCAATTGGCATTTTTTGTTAATCTTATGAAATATCCTCCAATGTTTTCAGAATGCTATATAGATTTGAAACTAGCAACGACTTCAAATCAAATTAAAAAAAAAAAATCTTGAGAGTTTCTGACGTAGATATAAACAATGCACGTTCAACAAAATATAATATTTGTTGACAATTTTCTAATATATGATAGCCTTTCCTTAGCCATTAAATTTGATATTTACCTTTGCAATATATTATTAAAAATTTTTTCTCGTTCATAGTATCTTTTATAATCGGTCACATAAATTACAACGCTTATAACAGCACGAAACGTGAAAATATGTTAGCAATTTATCAGTAAAATAATAAGAAAACAATTAAACGATTTCTAAATCGTTTTAATAATGTAAGTGCACGGAACATATAATTTTATTGTTAAAGTAACAATGTAATTTCATTTAATTAATGGGCACGTTAGTCCATGGAAGTGGAGAATATTAATCTAATTTTCCCGTGTTCGTTTCGGTGTGGGTGGTTTGACACTCTCTTTATCTATTTGTATTCATGCAATAAGTTAGGATCGGTGATTGAAGGTTCCAGGAAATCGTACATATGTGTGTGAAAGTACCTATGAATGAACGACTGCGATTTGAATGAATATTCTCAATTATTGTTTGAATTACATATCACGCATAGCAATTCACTTGTGTGCTTATAGTTCTTGTAATTTTACTTTTAATATCCGGCGATACTTTAACAGCCGAACGTATTATGCATAAAAAATAGATACTTGGCATTATAATCTTTTATTATCTGTATAATCTTGCTAATGATATTTTCTTGCAAGAAATGCACACAGGGTGTGTTAAAATAATAAGATAATCATAAATAAAATTATCAATAAAATACGACTTATACTCGAGGCAGACGTCCTTGACTTTACACACTTTACAGACATTTTCATAAATAATAAAAGTATTGTTTTAGACTTCCATTCGTCTTTATTCAGGTAGAAAAAACAATCACGATTAAAATTGAACAAACTACGTTTCGACAACTCTGTTATCTGTTGTCGTCTTCAGGTAAACTAAAACTAAAGGTTTGTTCAAAGTTATCTGCGAAAATGCTACTCGCAACTGTTTTTTTGAGTACGCCATTGCAATCAGTAGAAAAAACTACACATTTTTGATGTATTGACCAACACTGTAGATAGCTTCTCTACTAACAAAGTTATCACATGTGCGGTGACCTGTATTAATGTCGTCGTAGCTCTTTTGTTTTTCATTTCTGGGTTATAGTAGTATAAGAAGATTTTGTGCAAAATTTCATTTTCTACCGACTGCTACATAAATATACAGGCTGTTCCATCTAAAAAATCTAATTATCTGAGTTGGCTCTGAAATGTGATGCGCAATTGTTTTTTTGTGTGAAGCATTGTAATCAGCGGAAAAATCACTGTATCTTTGCTAATTTAACCGACTCTGTAGCTCCAAAAATAACGAAGATAGCAATAGTGCGCAGATAACTTTGAACATCCCGTATAGCTAAGCTACCTATATAATTTTAATTGTAATTGATTACTTTTATTAATTTTTCGACCTCAATAAAGACGAATGGACATCCAAATGAACAGTTTTATTAACAGAACTTGAAAATGATAATTAAAATGTAACAGAGATCAGGAAATCCTATGAACAGGCCAGAAAGGCAGTAAAAAAAACGTGTCGACAAAAGAAAATAATTTCTTACAAGAGAAAGAATTTTATCCCAACATAAGGATTTTTTTGTACGTTTAATAACAATCAAAATCTAGTTCTATAAGCTATTTTGCGAGCCCACATGTGGCACATGTGGCATGATGAGACTTC